>CM064517.1:22303417-22411914 GCA_032716605.1 Paralithodes platypus
GTGCTGTAACAAACTGGTTAGTGCGAACTTTCCAGGTTAATTAGTGATTATCATAGGGCGGCGTCCAGGCCTGAGCCTGACCCCTTGTCCTTCCCTATCTGAAATTAATGACACTTCATCTTGTTTTCCTCCCGATCCTCCTGATAAGACCCCGCCCGAGGCAGTGGGCACCCTTGTTTCCAAGATAAATCAGGGATAGAGGATGGGGTCGCCGCGTCCCTGTGGACATCGGCTACTGTGGGACTCGTATGAGTCGGACGTGGATGGACAGACCCCGGCTGAGCAAATCGCCAAACACCGAGGCTCTGGCCTACGCTCTCTTGAGAGTCTGAAACATTCTCAATTATTGAATAGCCTGAACTCTCCATTTCTGGGTTAAAATATCAATAGGTAAATCTTGTTAGGGACAGGCGCTTCACTATACTCTGAGGCTGTAACAGAAACATTGTCAGGTGTAGAGGTTACGATGAGATGCACTAGACTTAGAAGAATGTCGAGAGGACTTCTTATGGGAATCCTTTTTGGAGGATTTGTGGCTACGGTGTGACCGCGAACTGGACCTAGGTTTGGAAGAATCACCACCATGGCCCCTGGGGGAAGCTTCACTCTTGCACTTCTTACTAGCCGGGGAAGAGGCCCGACTTGAAGACCGTTGTCTGAGGGGTGACCTTGACCTCGATCTCGCCTGCGACGAGGAGGTGGCTGCCGGTGGAGTATGCTCTCTCGGGCGTTTAAACGTCTCCACAGACGATACAGAAACCCGGCTAGTCTCTGTCGGCTTAAAACCCCTTACTCTAGAGGTACGTTTAGGGGGAGGGTGCTCTGACAGCAACTTATCCCAAAGTGGGACGTTGTCACATTGAAGTGACTTATGTGCGACAATGGTAGTGTAGGCCGACATTTGTTGTCTGACCTCTCTCAACGCTACCGCCGCGGTCTTGTCATTGTCACACAGGACTTTATTGGTTAATTGGAGCAAAAAAGCACAATTACGTGTAACCCAGAGACCCCTTGAACGGTCTAGACAACTAACACACCTTATGCAAAGGGTATGTGCAAAAATTGGGATACCCGCGCAAGTAGGGGTAATGCACAGGGCAAAAACCAGGTGTGGGCTCCATATATGGTAAAGGATATAGAAGCAGTGGAGAAAGTGCAGAGAAGAGCTAGCAAGCTGGTACCAACGTTGAAGAACGCGGGCTATGAGCAGAGGTTGAGGACACTGGGACTTCCGACACTGGCATATAGGAGAAAGAGAGGGGATATGATAGAGACTTTTTTAAGAGTGTCAGGAAAGTACATGAGGATGTGTGTGAAGGTATCTTCTTGATGCGGGAGGGAACAAGAACGAAGGACACTCTAAGAAATTACAAAGAAAGAAATAGGCTTGAGAAGGCGAAGAACTCATTGTGATAGAGTGGTAAATGAGTGGAACGCACTGCCCCAGTATGTAGTCGATTCCGATCATAAGGGTTTGAAAGTAATCTTGATAAAGCATGGGGAAGACAAGATTTGAAGTTTGATTATAAAACAAAATACAGAATAGTAAAATGTTGCGTCTGCTACCCGCCGCCGCCAACACCGTGAACGACCGCAGCAGTGCAAGCACTGGTACTGAGCTGGATACACAGGCATAGTTTGCCTTTTTCCAGAGGATCTACTGTAAGAAACTGTAAGAAAAACTGGGGTCACATTAGCCATGACAGAGACTGGTGAGAGGAACTACCGCCGGGTCTGTATTGGTCCGCCGGAGCTCAGCTCTGGAAAAATAAAGAAAATTTCCAGGAATTAATGCTCATAAGGTTAACCCAAGTGTTCGCATACAAGTGTTAATAACCCGCCGGGTAACGGGATGCAAAGACACAGCTAACACATCTCGCCACGCGGCTGGGTATAAAGAGGCTAAACAAGTCTTCTTAGCTAAGAACATGAAGAATACCCTCTGATATAATGGTCCAGTATGGCACTAATAGTCTGTAGGAGGTGGTGACTGTCTCAAGATTCAATTTTGTAACAAAGCCCCCCCTCATAAAGACGCCGGCCCTTGAAATATTTTAGTAGAATAGCCCAGGGCAGGAATATACGAGATCTGATTTTTTAAACGAATTGTCCCAAACGATCGTCGTAAATTAGAAGGCGGCGATACTGAAAGTATCACCCAATTAAGGTTAATCGAAATTGAATTTGTTTATAAATTCCTTAGTTCCTTTACTTAGGGACACCCGCCGGGTGTGGAAATCGATTTGGTTAAACCTCACTGATCCTTCAAATGCCGTAAGAGTAAAGGCAGCGATACACAGAGTATCACTCACATGGATTGGTTAACTATAAGAGACCTAAGTCGTTTTATCCCACCCTGCTAAGGTGCACCCGCCGGGTGAGAAGTCTAAAAGTTAACCCCACAAGTTCCTGACCCCACTACTTTGTAAAAGATCGCCGGGGAGGAACGCCTAAACAACAGCTAGGTTTTCCCCGTGGTTTGTCGTAAACCAGGTAGAAAAACCTATAAAAAACGAGTTGTTTCTCACGAACGTCGTTTCTTTATATATAACTAAATATATATGTAAGGATGGGTACAGCCATCCCGCCGGGAATTATAAAGGAGGCCTGAAACCAGGCACCCACAGATACGCAGTCCTGGAGAGCCACAGACACCTCCCCTCGCCGGGGAACCAGCCAGTGTTAACAACCACGTGTGGCCTAACACTGCTCATCGGTCAGGATTTTCACGGTGTACCCGATAAAAACCCGCCGGAAGGCAAACCCCACCCTGAACAGACACCATCTGAACAATACGACACGAGGAGAGACACGCACGACTAACCAAGGTCACAACATAATCCGTGGAATTAGCCAATACACAACTAAACCAGGAAACAAATATAGTCCCAGGGAATAGCCAATTCCCCACCAAAAACCGGGTACACATGACACAGTAGGGCATATTTATAAAATAAATAATAACACTAGACATGTGGCAAAGCTACGAGCGGCTGGCTAGGCCTAGGTAGACGGCATGAAAATAGTTGAAATATAAACACACACTGGAATATCACAACAGGAACCACCGCCACCACACCACCGAAGCGATAACTTCCCACCCCGGGAAGCCTGACACGGACCCAGAAAAAACTTCACTAAGTGAAGAAAAATACGCTGGGAACGTCAGCAAACATACAGCTCACCTCATCAGAAGGATAAAAGGCAGTAGTTATTAACGCGTAATGAAAGCCGCCTGCATCACCAACTAAACCAAACTGTGAAAAGTTCACGTGTCCACAACAGGACCACGAGGGTACATCCGAAATAGATGCCCCATACATACGACCCAAAATACATTGCACTGCGGGCAACCAGCCCAGGACACTCCTGCTACGCCTATCCTAACCTTACTCGATACATCCCAGAGTAAACAAATGAGAAAAAACTCACTAGGGACGCCACGAATGCGGAACCAGCGGAGCCTGAAAGGAACGTCCGGGCAGGCTGAGCGCAGAGCAAAGAAGGAGGAATGACGCCTGATTCAGCGTCTGGTCAGAAATCCACACAAGTACATCCACGATATGATGGAAAGCTTATTGGATAGTTATTCTTATTTTCTTTTTGTTTTTATTTTTTACGAAGTTTTTTCGTAGTGAGAACCCAATCATAATGACTGAAGCCATGAGTGAGGTCGCGTGCGCTCATGATGAAGGCTCCTCAGTTTTTAAATGCTCTGCGCGGTAGATTCAAACTACGGCGGATTAGTGTTTGAAGAGGATGCCTTATGTAATAGGCATGTTCGTCAATGATGGAGGGGCCACTAATAAATAGTAACCTGTAACAACAATGAAACATGTGAAAATATAATTTTTCTGGTCAAAATCGCGAATATAGATGGACCAGCCCATTCCTGAATTATGGAGAAAATTGAGGCAACCCCTCCCTCCACGAGGCCTCAAGCCACACTGAGCCTACTCATACACACACTCGGTTATGTAACACACCCGCTAGGCACGTAAGCACATCCTCCACACAGTTTGCTAATGTTAGCACAAAAATATACCAACGAATTAGGGAATAACAGGGAAAATAGGTGATAATTGAAGGGGGAGAGGAAAGGGAGGAAGGAGGGGATGTGGAGGAGTGATATGAGGTACAGGGGAGAAGAAAAAAACAAATTGTTTAGTGCTACTGGGACTGTTTAAATGTTTTTTTTAGGCCTCCCTCTTAAGAGCTTTGCCGCTGTCGCCCAGTAAAACCTCTTAAGAGCTTTGCAGCCGTTTATGGGTTAAGAACCACTTATAACACATTAATCAAGATTATCTGCGCTTTTATCTAAAAAAACTTATTAAACATGATTTTATTCACTTTATCCTCAACCAATGAACCATTCTTAGAACCACTTAGAACATATTAAGCCAGATGAATATGAGGAGGAAAAGAAAATAACATGAGTTCAGTTGCACTAAGTTTTTCTCTCTTATCCAACACTTACACAAGTGATCTTCCTTGTGCGAGAGGGATCTGCCTTGTGTTAGAGGGATCTGCCTTGTGTGGGACAATCAACTTTTTGAAGTTTCCCATAGTCTTATGTTCTTATACAGTCGACCCTCAATTTAACTGACTAATTGGGGGGAGACTGTGTCCGTAGCTGGAAAAAGTCCGTAGCTGGAAAACTGCATTAGGACTTCGCCGATTTAGCCCTAATATGCCTCAAAAATACAGATTTTTAACTTTCCGTGAGTTTTTATGTCTTTCCTTACATATTGCACATAAAAAAAAAAAAAATTTAATGAACATTTTTCATTACCCAGATAAACAAATAGAAAACATAGAAATACAGGGGTTTACCGGGAAACTGTAGCGCCGCGCCAGCCACCTACCGGACAATTTTTCTACTAAGAGATGATTGTTGATGATGCTTTTATTTTATACTAGCCCACTGGGCCTAGGCCCTCTCAAGGCTAGTGGTGGAGGAGGTGATACAGAGTTTAAAGTCACGTATATGTCAGTAGTTATAGGTCATTGTATAAATTTATCGCTCTCAGGAAGTGACGAATAGGGGTGAAATTGAAAGAGTCGGAGTCAGAGAGGATGCCATGTAATGAGGTGTTCAGCAAGAATCTCCGTCTTTCAGATGCATAGACGGGACAAATACAAAGAAAGTGAAAAACAGTCAATGATGTATGGCAATGTTGGCATTCAGGTGGTGGACCACGAGGGGTGGACATCAGGTAACCATGTGTGAGGCGTGTGTGGCCTAAACGTAATCTATTTTTTAAATTTTTTTTTTAATTTTTTTTTAAATTTATTGTTCTTGTTAAAAGAGTACTCTTTGTTTAAATCTGTTGTTACTTCATATTTTGCAATTATTTCTCTTTATATTATATGTATTCATTGTCGATAGTATCAATTGCTTACTTTTGCGATTTCCTTAGTTTATTTGTGCTATAAATGTAGGTTATTTGTAGGGTAGTTATTGATAGGGGTCACTTGAGGCATGCTATGCTTACAGGTACCTACCCGATAGCACTATCGTTAGTGAGTGCTGTACTGTATTTTATATATTATTTTGTAATAGTATAGATATCTTATCAATATTTGTATTTTTTACTATTGTTAATGTCTTGTCATGTTGCAAATTTGATTTTAAATAATATTTTGACATTTAACATGTAGTTTCTTTATTCATGCAGAGTTTAGTAAAATTTGCCAGAACGTCCCGGACTTCCCAAACTTGACTACTTCCTTTAACGTGACGATAGTGCGTTGTTATATGTGCGATTGGTTTGCTTGGGAAACAGATTAACTTGCTCATGTAGTGATGTACACCCTATGTGGTGGATTGTGTTCTTTTATTTAATAATTTTCATTTTAGTAAGCGTTGTTTCCACATAGCGATTTTGATAATTTAATTTGACTTTATATTGTCCTTGTCCCAATTTTGGTTTGTTTAGTTTGCAAGTTTTACATTTTAACCTGACAAGCGCGATATAGACCTAGGGGCTAGGGTAGTTATTTGTGCATTTCTAACCTTGGATTCTGACAGAATTAGTTATATTTACAATATAGAGCATTATTTGTTTTCGGTATGCTTTTATTTTACATATATGATGTACTGTATATATGAACCTTCAAGAGTGCTAAAATAAGTGGGAAAAGCATTTGGGTGGTGAAAAACGAAGATATTGGCCACCCGGTCATAATCTCAGGCGAGAGAGAGCCACAGGCAACCCTCCTCTCTCGCTGTCTGTGAGGTAACCGAGACGAGCGGGGCGGTGTGGGCCGGTGTCTGGGTGTTACATAACAATCTTTTATGCAACCCACTTGTGCTACATTATCGCGGGAGAGAAAAATAACCGATAAATGATGATAATAAGAGGAAAAATAGGTGATAATTGAGGAGGGGAGGGAGGGGGGAATAAGGTGGGGAAGGAGGGGAGGGGGGTGGGTGAGATTTACATGGATGAGTACTGGAGGGGAATTATCTCACCTAGAGACAAATTCCTTTGTTTTGATAGGCCCTTTTTTTTTTGGAAGGCTTTTTTTATAGTCTTGCTTCCGTGAGGCCTATCGCGTTCCCTATAGGAAGCCTTCCGTGAGGCCTATCGCGCTTGCCGGGTTAATAGGGTTTGGTCTGCACGTGAACCATTAATTGAAGAGGGCCACAAGTGTATGTCATCCTTAATGGAGCGAAGGTGGCCAGTTAATGGGTGCGCTCTCCACTGCTCTCTACTAAGAGAATATGTGAGTCAGATACAAGGGGAGATAGAAGGGCAGGAAGACCCCATTGATATGGAGAGACTGTGTAAGATAAGCTTTGGATGATAGAGGAATGACTATAGATCAGGCAAGAGAAGTGGTAATAAACAGGAATGAATGGAGAATGCTTGTGAATAGATGAGTGAACACGTGGTCATTTGGGGGAAGAGGTCGGGCGCAAGTTGGATAAGTTAATAGTCCATCAGGCGCCTGGCCCGGGGAGACAATTTATATGAAGGGTGCGCCTGGAAGTGTGGTGGGCGGGCTTGTGGCTTCGGCTCCACTGCATGTCTGCCTGCCGAGATCGGAACCTCTCCGAGTGGTCGGGGGCCGGGGGAGAGCTGGAGGGACCTTGGTGACCCTGGTCTCTGGGTCTTCTCCTGGGTGACCTAGATGTGTGTGAATTTTTGTTTTGTCTGTGTGTGTTCGCTGCTTTGTGTTGTGTTTTGTGTTTTCCCTATTCTTACTCTTGTCTTGAATCGCCCCCCCCCCCCCAAAAAAAAAAAAAAAAAAAAAAAAAAGGGAAAAGGAAACTTTAAAAAAAAGGAAAAGTGGGGATTGGGACTGAGTAACTATATAGATATAGATAATATATAGATAATATATAGATAATATATAGATATAGATAATTTACTTATCTCTATCCTAGATTTAAGAAAGATTGTACGCAGGTATATTTTTAAGTACGCTACTTGTACAGTTGGTCAAAGTTCCAGCTGACCCACCCTCGCTCTGGGGCTCGCAGAATTAGCTGGCAATACTGGTGTAGTTGCCAATCAGTGGATATAATAACTTGAATATTTAAGCAAATCTACGAACTTTGGGTGAATGTTCGGGATCATACATAGCGATGTATGCATTTGTATTTGAGATAGGCTTAGTTTATGTTCTAATAATGATATAGCCGAAATCTGCCAATCCCAATCTTTGTATGACACCTCCTTCCTACACCAGTATTGCCAGATAATTCTTTGAGCCCCAGAGCGAGGGTGGGTCAGCTGGAACTTTGACCAACTGTACCTTCTTTACAGTTTTTATTGTATGTTTGTCACAAAAATAAAAAGTTAGAGCTCTAAGCAAAGGGTTTATTCTCATCCTATATTATTGTTAGTGGTGTGTGAATTTTGTGTTTTGTCTGTGTTTGTTCATTGTTTTGTCTTGTGTTTTGTGTTCTTGCTCTGTCTTGAGTCAGCCACCCCCAAGAAGAAGAAAAAAAAAAAAAAAAAAAAAAAAAAAATAATAATAATAAAATAGAGGAAAATAAAAATAAAAAATGGAAAAGTGGGGAGTGGGCCTGAGCATAGGTGTTGATATTTATCACGAATGTCCCCCTCCAGACTTGTGATAAACGGCATAATGTCAGTTCTAATCTTTTTCTTTTTATTATTTTTTATTTAGTTTTTTCGTAGTGGCATCCGCATCATAAGGACGAGTCCGTAAATAATTATGAGCGTACGCTTACGATGAATTGGTCTCTATGCTCCGGGGCGGGTGATTAAAAAATAATAAAATAAAAAAGTTTAGAACTCTTATGTTCTACGCTTCCCGCAGTTCAGATGTCTTCCAGCGTGGGTTCCCCGGGACGCCACGCATCCTCGGCCTTAACTACACATATACATAAAATTTTAAGACTGAGTGCTCCACACATACGTGCAGTTTCAGTCTCTTGTCCTAATGGCGGCGTTCCAGGCAACCCTGTTAAGGGCTGCTTCGCTTGTCAAGTTTTTGGATTTGAGATAGGCACGCATAGTCCGATCCCAGGTCTTCCTTGGTACAGTATATACCAAGATTCACAAGTACATCAGAACGAATGGTCTTAATAGGTGTGGGACCTAGGGGCACCCCACCAGAACCAACTGCAGAGACGCAATCCGTGCGCGTGTACGGCACTACGGCTGGCCCAGTATTGTGTGCCTAGTGATGGGGCAGCCTCCCGGTGCGCTACCTCCGGGTTCGGGCCCCTGTACTACTAGGCGGAAAGTGCCAGTCTGTAAAGACACTATGCCCTGTACACTCTAGGTCCTCCTGGCCAGGATGCACCCCCAGGGGGCCAGAGCTGGGCCTGAGGTAGGTCCCTCCACGTCAGCGAGCCGTCATTAGGAGAGTTTGAAGCATGTTTTACGTGGGGTGCCTGCTCTTGCTAGCCCCCAACCACAGTTGTTGGCTGTGGACCTAGCCTTTGCCTGCAAGGCAGCAGGCAGTTTGTGTTGTGTTTGCTCCCCTAGACAGGTTGCCATCCAAGGCTGACGAGTCCCGTCTACCCGGATTGTGTAGGGTTGTCTCCCCTAGATGGGTTGCCAACCAAAGCTAACGAGTCCCATCCATCCGATTATGAAATATAATTTAGTATTATGGTAAGTAGGCTACCTACTGTTATGTTTATAAGAGATATTTATTAATGATAAGTAAATTATCGCATATCGGCGATTTCCATCACTCAGAATCTTGGCGCTTCAAATCAAAATGACACAGTTTTGTCATGTTACTGAGAAATGTCCGAATGCGTCAATGCAGTAAAAATATATAATGGAAGCCACGGCTAAGGTCTATTTACATTCGTTGAACAATTGATTATGATTATGAATTATGCATTATGGATTATTATGGATTTTATTGATTACTAATTTATTTCACCACTGAAACCATTCCTAAGTCACTGTCGACTGCTTTCATGCATCGTTTGGGACTACAGAATATCAATACAAGCTTGCAAGAGGACCACAAGCAAGCAAGAGTCAGCTGACTGGTTATGTGTTTTTGTTCTTGTTGGTTATTCGGACCATCCGCTAATACAACAAAACTTTCTCTAGTGCAGTTTTAAGTGGTTTTAAGCCATGAAAAATGCAAGGGAGGCCAGCCGGGCGTTACAGGGCAAACTCGATATGAACTCTATGGAGTCCAGCCGGGCCAGATGGGTTAATACGAAAGAATTGTGATGATTGGGAGTTGAATTAGTTGCCGTTTGCTGGTGACATATCACTGGTGGCGGATTCTGAGGAGAAGCTACAGCGAGTAGCAATAGAGTTTGATGTGGTATGTGGGAGGAGGAAGCTGAGGGTGAATGTTAATGGTGGTGTGTAATAGAGATGCTCGTAGGGTAAGACGGAGTGTTTGAGGCAAGGAAAGTTTTTGGAGCAATTTGAAGTATGAGGAAGGTGAGAAATCTCGGAATGAAACAAAAAGTGCAATGTATCAAAGGATAGTTTTACCAACAGTGATGTATGGGGCTGAGACATGAAGTCTGAATGTACATGAAAAAAGAAGGTTGGATGTGATGGAGATGAGCTGCTTGAGGAGTATGTGTCGAGTGACACGTAGAGGTAGATTGACGATGGACATGTAGAACGAATGGGTGATGAAAGGCTTGCAAAGAGAATGAATGAGCCAGAAATAATTGAGAGGAAGCCCTCGGAGGAAATGGAGAGATAGTGTGAAGAAAGCATTGAAAGACAGAGAGATGACTGAAGAACAGGTAAGAGAAGTAGAGATGAATAGGAATGAATGGAGAATGCTTTTAATGATTGACAATGCGGTCGTAGGGAATGGGGGGTCAGGCGCCAGTTGGACTAGATAATAGTCCGTGAGGAGCCCAGCCCGGGGAGCCGGTATATATATGAAGGGCCCTGCCTGAAAGCATGTGGGCAGGCATTATGGTGTAGTTCCGCTGCGTGTCTGCCTCGTTGACCTCAACCTCTCAGAGAGATCTGGGACCTTGGAATAGTTTGTTGGAGACCCCTCATGGTCCTTGGTCTCTGTGTCTTCTCCTGGGTGACCTAGATGTGTGTAAATTTTCTATTTATATATTATTTTGTTATTTGTGTTTAGGCTCTATCTCATGTCGGCTACCCCCAGCTATGAGATATGTGCCTGAGTATATACATACAGTAGGGTCCCGCATAAAACGTGTTCGCATAAAACGAGTCTCGATTAAAACGACCGACCTAAAATATTAATATTTAATTTTCGATCAGAACGAATGTGATCACATAAAACGAGTCCGCCGCCAAAGTGGGGCAAATACAAGGAGTTTTCATATAGAGCGCCGAAATATCGTACAAAACGTACAAAATATCGTACGCTTTCATATAAAACGCCGAAATATCGTACAAAACATACGAAATATCGTTCGCTTTGTACGAAAATTTTCGCTTACAGTGAACATTGACGATATTGCGCCACCAAAATGCTGTGTTCACATAAAACGAATTCACATAAAACGCCCTCGTTTATCGACCATAAACTCGTTTTATGTGAGACCCTACTGTACTTACATACAATAATCAAACAGGTTTCTTTCAGTAATATTTTAGTGTTGCCTTCCCTCTATCTTCTGATACATAGTAAAGTACAGTTAAAGCGAGAATTGTGGGTGAAAAATGAGCGATAGTAAACAATTTTGGTGGCGCGAATTTGGGACTCGGCTGGGATAGACTAATATATTAATGAGAAAGATAAACTTCCATAAGTAATGCCCGGAGAACAAGAGGGTTAATCTCGGAGGGATCTTCGTGCCTTGATAATTAACCAGGCTAGAAATATATTTAAGGGAAGGATTGTCTTAACCCTCCCGCCCCGGCTACGCATTACATAAATATTCCCCGAAATCCGGGTGTTTTGGCCGATAAACGTCTAGGCTAGGCTACCGTATATTTGTTATTCTGACTGCTTCCCGCATTCCCACGCATCCCCAAGCGTAGCTGTGTTATTTACCTGTAGAATGGCGTTAAGTAGAGCTCTCTAAGTCAACTGGTTGACTTGTGATGATGATTTCATTGGAGATAACTTTATGGCAAAAACAGCCACTTTACACTACTTTTCGATACTTAACAACAACATACAGGCACACACGAACAAGCGACGCTCTCCTTCTTGTGGCCGGAGATGCGGGGCGTCAGTCCAGCCGGCTGTTGTTTACATGCGTCGGACCGACGCCTCGCACACGAAGCTCACAGGCTTTCAAGCAATGGTACAATGTTGTACCACCCGGGTTCCTCGGGTCAAAACAAAATGGTACACACGTGTACCACCCGGGGTTGAAGGGTTAAATATGTACAGAATTAGTAATATATTTTATTAAATAATAAGGACTATACTAGAATGCTATCCAGATAAAAGTTAATAATACAGTAGGCTACTTGTAAGAAACTAGCATCATAAGTACCTGGAAGATAGAAAATGGTGACGCCTCTTTGGAGGCAGAGTCAGCGGTAGGTTGGAGTTCATCACTGGGCTCCTGCTGCGTGTCATAGTTGAAGTTGAGACTAAACAGATCATCCATGGCATTGAGGGCCTTGCGGGTCTCCACTGTTGGGTCGGTCATGTTGAGGCTACGAGAAGCGTTGTTGTTTACACTGACGCTGAACTCATCCCGCTTACCCATTGCTACAGACAGGATAAAGGTGTCATTATTTTGTTCATATATACTGTATGCCTGCACCAAGTTCATCATGCTCTCATTTTTGCTTTAATGTTGTTCACATTGCAGTTACACAGTGAGAGAACAGAGGAGTGATAGGGATAAGACAGCTTATATTTACATATCACAGGATCATCATACATACTGTATAAACTCAGGTTGGTAAATACAGTAGATTAAAAAAAAAAATGTAATACATAGATGATAAGCAGACACAAAAACAAGTAGAGAGGAAGAGAGAGCCAGATACAACAGATTATATTAATAAATATAGTTCTTAACACCAATAACCCCAAAATGAAATTAAAGAAAGCATATGATCCTCCGGAGATATGAACCCAGGGCACCACATGCAGAACTTACACGCTCTAACCATTATATCACCAACCAAGACAGTTAAGGGTTAACTACATAACTATGATAAATATCCATTTATCGAATACTGGATATCAATCTAATCATGTACTCAACCCAACTGCACTATGAATAGCCTAATGTTTATGCGAGAAAGGGAAGAACAAGGAATGGGCTCTCAAAGAATCTAACCTCGCAAATTAATTGTTCCTTTAACTATAACTAATTATTTATTAATTGTTCCTTTAACTATAACTAATTATTTATTAGTGGCCCCTTCATCATTGACGATAAGCCTTATACAGTAATGGCACTCTTCGAACCCTTGCGTCAGCTGTTTGAAACACCCGCCACAGAGAGAGAGAGAGACCTGATGTAATGCCTGGATTGTGGCAAAGTATCTGTAACTGCATTCGATGCTGAAATCTGCTTGAGCTATCACGCCAAGTGGAGTACTTCTCTTGGTGTAGCGGCTATGGCGCTCGCCTCCCACGTGGCGGGCCCGAGTTCGAATCTCGGCCGGGCCGCACCTAAAAACATTTGGGGCGAATTTCCGCATCAGACGCAGTTCGGATGTGATTGTTAAAATTGTAAATTGTAATTGTGTGTCATTGTAAGGTCGGCAAAAATAGTATGGTGCCGTTTCGAGGTCACTTCACTGGTGGCAGCGGTGGGATATCTGAGAGGCTTAGTTGGGGAATCCCCATGGTGTACTGGCTTGCCTTAACTGGTCGGCTAGAACAGTTGCTAAGGCTAGAGCTCTCAGAAATTCTCGAGATGATGTCCCAGTGACTCCGGTTCGTTAGGGAGGTATGGTGGCAGATTTCCTGCACTGCCTCCTCGCCATGGTGTGTGACCCGCCCGGCAAGTGACGGATATAAGGAATGTCGCTGGTGATCGTTGTCTCGGAGCCTCGCTGTAGTTGACACGCTCAGACTTGTGCCTCGCTTGCTTTCGCTCGCTCGGAGTCTTCGCTACCTGAACGATAATGTGATGTAATGCCTGGATTGTGGCAAAGTATCTGTAACTGCATTCAATGCTGAAATCTGCTTGAGCTATCACGCCAAGTGGAGTATTTCTCTTGGTGTAGCGGCTATGGCGCTCGCCTCCCACGTGGCGGGCCCGAGTTCGAATCTCGGCCGGGCCGCGCCTAAAAACATTTGGGGCGAATTTCCGCATCAGACGCAGTTCGGATGTGATTGTTAATATTGTAAATTGTAATTGTGTGTCATTGTAAGGTCGGCAAAAATAGTATGGTGCCGTTTCGAGGTCACTTCACTACATCGTAAGGGTACGCTAATTCTCTTACGGAATCGTCCTTATGATCGAGAGTTCACTACGAAAAAACTTTATAAAAAAATAAAATTAGAACTGCAAAAACCCATATCCCAACTTGTGGATGTTTTCCCATGTGTGCTTGCCCGCAGACGCTGATCCGCTCAGCGCCATTCTTCCTTCCTCTCTCTGTGGCCCGTGCCTCCGAACATGTGTTCCCGCCCTCTCTTCATTCTTCTGGTCTCCTAGTGAGTCTTTTGCTCATTTGTATTATCTGAAATGTTCTAGAATAGGTTCAGACTAGATAGGTCAGGCGTCCCCATTGGCACGGCCCACAGGAGTGTGTTAATATACGGTGCTTTGTGCTGGCTCCCACGCGCTCCCCTTGGACGCGTGTGCCATTGTTGTTTTGTCATTATTTCTCTGCTTTCAGCTTAGCCTATTAGTTACTTAGGAGGCTTTTTGATGCAGGGCTCCGCTTGTCTGGTAGGTTAAGCGCGTTTTTCATCTTCGGCAGTCTCTATAGCTTAACCCTCGGAATCCGGGAGGCCTCATATGAGGCAAAATGCGCGGGTAAAATCGTCGTCGTCGTGCTGCTTGCCCTAGGCCTCGTGGCTAGCCTCATGGTAGGGGTTATTTTATGGCTAGGATGCATTATTGTTATTATTGTTCTGTATATTGTAATAATTGTAGCCATAAGATGTGACCTTCCCTTTCATGAATTAGTGTTATTTATGAAAGGAAGGTGTCAGGAGACGTTCTGACAATTATAACTATGTATGTGTTGTGTTGGTCCATAAGATGTGACCTTCCCTTTCATGAATTAGTGTTATTTATGAAAGGAAGGTGTCAGGAGACGTTCTGACAATTATAACTATGTATGTGTTGTGTTGGTCTATCTTGTTGCAAACAAGTTAGAAAACACAAAGGGTTTGGTTCAACTCTTCCGGCGGGAAATAGCGGAGTACTATTTTTACCGGAAACCCTCAAAGGAGGGCTGGAGTAACGATCCAATGAACCCTATCGTGGTCGGAGTACAGTACCACTACAATTCCCGGAGGATGAGAAGGCTTCCTAAACGGGTTTTCGGCTCAGCCGGAATGACGCGCCTATACATCAAAGATATCTTCACGCGGTGAGGAAAGACCTGTAATCTGTCGTCACGGCGGAAAGGCCTAGATTGGAGTTACAGGTCATCCGTCATTGAGGCGGCAGCATAGAGTTAACGATTGACATTCTATAGGAATGTTACTTGGTGGTCAGTGATACGGAGTGTCATGGATAAGTACAGTAGTCATAATACCTTTAATGAGAAAACCGGTGGGTGGTTTTCCAGAAGGGTACGAAGGTAAATTATAGTAGGTATTACTAGGTCTAATTTGCCGGCGTATTCGAGGTACATATTTGTGTGAATGTCTTGGATTATCCTTAGGAGCATTGATTCTTGGAAATTTCTTTCCAGATCTCACACATCTACCTCGGCACGAGCCCCAGATAGAGGGGGTCGATCCCGGCGGGGAGGGGGGGGGGGTCGTCATTGTCATCATGCCTTATGTAACTTTGTGTTCAACACCAACTTGCATGAATGTTCCGGTATTTCACCATAAACTATGCATTAAATGTGTCACTTGCTTAGATCGCTCAAGAGGTATTTGGCTATCGAAAAAGTGCAGTGTGTGTTCAGAACTCAGAAGCGGTTTGTTGAATCATCAAGAAGTGTCTTGCCAAGTGGCTCTGATAGAAATCAAGGCTACCTTTAACACATATACAAAGGAGATCGCACACAAGGCTTTGCAGTGTGACGACGAAGTGTTGTGGGACTACCTCATTATTAAATCTCCGGCAACAAGGCTTAAATTATCTCGTTCAATTAGTAAATCGAAACCCACTAAAGTTATTTCGAAAGAATTGATTAGTACTGATGATGACTGACAATACTCACAAGGCAAACCCCCCCCCCCCCTCCTATTTTTTTTTCAGAAGGAAAAGATGGTGCCGGAGCTCCGACGACCACGTCAGTTGCTCGACCGTTGGAATCAGCCGGGGTAGTAACTAAACACTAATTTTCCCTCCCCTATCACTTGCTCTAGTATCTCTCAGTCAAACGTCCTATGTCCGCGTGGTTACAGATGTCATTCCTCCACCTTTGGAGAAAGTTCCCATCAGGAAAGGCCCCATGCCGTTACTTTACGGTCCCGATCAATCATGGGTAACTGTAATGGCCCAAAACCCTTCAGTTGCGCAACAGATGATTTCGGGAGAGCTTCCGGTACAGGAGGACTGGGTAATTCAAATTAATGAAAATAGGAAGTTACGTGCTCTGAATGCATCAAGTGAGACTTTAGATGTTTCGGTTAAGGCTATCCCTAGTGTATATGCCCCTAACTATTTTGTGTATGCTTCCTCTCCAGCTCTAGGTACCAACTCATCTGTATGACTGTATACGGATTGGTCAAAAGTTGATGGTTTCAATGATGTAAAAGCTCTGGCACTTTTGACGCCGGAATTAGATACAATTCCTATCAGAGACCAATCCGGCAACCCAGTCTTGCAGATGGGGGAAGTGGGTACAGGTCCGTGGGTGGAATGGGAGGCGGAAGCTCAGAAATTCGCTTCTACCATCACTAGTAAGTCCTCTCACCAAATCCCACAGGAACAACATAGCTGGTTCTCCCTCCCAGTTGCTAGAGCCGGGGGTGTCTCTCAAGCTTTATTAGACTTCTTAACCACTCCTAAATTGTCATTGTGGGAAATACAGGAACCCTTTTCAAGCCCACCCCCGACTCAATTGGACAAGGACTTTAACCCTCACAGACCGGTCTCGCCTTCTATAGGATAGCCCTGAAACCCAGGATATCTGGCCGAAAAACGTTGTAATAGGCTAGCCCTAACTTTGTTATTTTAACTGCTAGAGAATTCACACACATCACAAAATGTAGCCCTGTTTTGTATCTGTAGACTGGTGTTGAGTAAAGCTCTCTAGGTCAACTGGTTCAGTTGTGATGACGATTTCCATGGAGCGCATTTTTCCGCGATTTTAGCAATATCTCACAATAATAACAACTAATCTTGTTCTCCAAAACAATAACAAAAGTCAGACTTCTCCTTATTGTATTCGAAGGTGCGCGTCGCTCCAACCGTATGTGTTTACATGCGTCGGACGCACGGCTTTCAAAACAAGTTTAATAGGCTTTCAACCTTATGGTGCTCATGATCCCATCCGGGTGCCGGGCCCTAGTTTGTTATGCGATCCTCAGAACCCAACCGGGAACCGAGTGTTAAGTTGAGACAAAAGGCTTTAAGACTCCTCTCTCAGCTTTTGATGAGTCATTAGACAGCTCAGTCACTAGTCAGGACAACTCAAGCAGTCACAGACTCACATGCTAAGAAGACGCTTACTCTGTCTCGACGCTTGATCATACAAAACTCAATTCAGTCTCTGGGTGACGTTAGAGTCGCCTTCTTGGAGGCGGTCCGTGCACGCCAGGGCCTAAGGGTCCACCTGATTAAGAAAGTACCGGAGGACATTGGTCGCCGAGTAATTTTGTCCCCAGTATTAACACCAACTCTTGTCTGCCCTAATACTTGGAGGACTATATTTAACTTAGTAGATGCCTCTAGAACGACTGCCTCCCCGGCACGGAAGGAGTCTCATAAATTCACTAAGCCTTACGCAAAACCAAAAGTTAGTCAGAAGGCTCACACTAGTGGGACTAAGTTTTTTCCAACCTTCAAATCCCCTTCCACGCCGGGAAGTAGTCCTGCGAAAATAGAAGCAAACAGGGTTAGGGTTCCGGTAAGTGGTATAAAGGTTAATCTAAGAATAAACCAGGACAGGGATCAACGACTGCTACTGCCAACCAGCCGTCTACCCCTACCACACCACAGTAAAAAAACTAGTCACACACAAAACTCTCTCACTCCCGGGGCCTGTCGTGGGCGAGTTGGATACGAGTGTAGTTCTGCCGGACAAGCCCAGTTGCGTGTCACGGAGCTTGGCCCCGGCGAACTTGGGCACGGACAGTGGTACGCAAGGGCATAACTTGGTAGAGGCTCCGACGACCTCGTTTACGTCAACCAATGGAAATCAATCATGTTTCTTTAGAGGTGGAGTCACTAGTCCAGGAAATTATCACCAAGTGTATCATTGTCCCGGTCAATCCAACTTGCTCAGTTTACACGTCCAGACTTTTTCTAGTGCCAAAGAGGGACAGTGCTCAGATGAGGCCGGTCGTAGACCTGTCTCACCTGAATCACTACATTCACAACGCATCGTTCAGGATGCTCACTGTGAATCAGATCAGGTTAACACTTCCGCTGCAAGGTTGGATGTGTTCTTTGTACCTGACAGAACCCTATTGGCATGTCCCGGTAAACAAAACGTTCCAAAAATTACTCGCCCTGAGAATAGAGCATTAGACTTGTCTTTCAAAGGATGCCCTTCACTCTGAACCTGGCACCAAGAATATTCACCAAATTAGTCCGACAAGCTTTGCTACCACTATTAACCCTCCAGACCCGGCACCCTTAGCTCGCGACTGTACTGTGGCCCGGGTGTTTTGCCGATTATTGGGCTATGTTCACTCACCAGTAACTCAATAAATAGGGCATGTATTGTTATGAATAAAAAAATAAAATGTTCCACAAACCTTCCTCTGTAGAATGCCATTGAGTAGAGGTCTCTAGCCCCAGTGGTTGCATAATGGCGAGCGCGGGAAGTAGAGTGATTTTCGGCGGAAAATTCTTCCCGCGTTCGGATGCGTCGCCCCGGCCCCGGCTACCACGCACCTAGCCACTCGTCGCGCCAGTGTTTGCCTCCCATAGACGACTTTAGTGGTTGATATTGACAATGTGATGTTTGTTTGATATCTTTATAGTTATTTTGAGGCCAATTATATAAAGTATGTGAATTAGGGTATCACTCACTAATATTGCTCATTTTCACTCGATACCATACGTTTTATTAGTAATTGAGGTAGGTTATTGTTATATTAGGCACTGATTATTCGTTATCACAGGTGTTTATTATACTTTGGCCAACAAATATTAGGTCTTGTGTCACTTTCACTTAGTTATATGCTTTGTAAATGTTTTATATACAATTTATTGTGTCTTTTTTCACTGATTTATATATTTCTATAGGTTCTAATCATATGAATGTCACTTATTATATACATTTATGTGTCACTTTCACATATTATTATGGTGTTATTGTATTTGTATCAATTTTCTCATAATACATATGACTTTTGAATTACAATAAATTGTTTTACTTCCACTTATTGCCTATATACTGTACAGTATATACATATTGTCACTGTCTTTGGTACTTTCACTATGATTAGAACTCCTGCTTGGAGTGGTAATCAAAGAAGCACCCTTCAGCACAGAGTGGCACCTCGCACTCCACACACTCCATGGTGGACTTTTTCTCTGACCTTGAACTCAGCCTGGTGTTGTAGCAGACATAGCACCGCTTCTGCTGCTGTCAGAGGCAGGGAAATGAGCCTGTGCATATTCATGTAATATGCACAGTGCAAGCGGTCAGTAGCGGCGGGCCCAGCATGTGCCACTGCCCTCTGTGGCATAGCATACTTCTCCAGGAGCTCCTTCAACACCTGCTTTTGGAACCTCCGCAGGCTATTGAACTTCCTGGGTGTGTTCTCATTCCGAAGCTTGTATATATTGTAGGCATTCAGAATGGCCTTTCCACCATGTGCAGAAAGAACTTTTTGTACCATCTGCACTAGGTACGCAGACAGTCAATGAAGCCTATCTGCATGTCGGACTTGTCCACCAGCCTCATGTTGATGTTGTAGTCCAGGACAGCATCGGGCTTGGTCACCCTGGCCTGGGTGCGGCGATCCACCTTGCCAGTCTCCACCATTTCCCCCTTGTGGACGGTGGTCAGGAGGTTGATCTTCCGCTGGTCGTGCCAGTGGATAGCCAGAATGGGCCCCGACTTCTTCCGGAACACATCGCCTTTCTTGGTCTTTGGAGGGAAAGGTGGCATGCCATTCCTTCTCCCTCGTACTGTGCCTACAGTCCCCGTCTTGCGCTCATGGAGGTACTCTGAGAGAGTGGGAGACGTGTAGTAGTTGTCCGTGTAGAGGACGTGATTCTTATGGAAATAGCGATCCATCATGGCCTGCACCACTGCTCCGCCAAAGCCAATGAGGGGGTCCACAAGCACGTCCCCTTCCTTCCCGCTGTAGACCAGGAAGTCCAGGACATAGCCAGTTCGGCAGTCGCACAGCACAAAGAATTTTATGCCAAAGCGATGTCTCTTTGAGGGGATGTACTGCCGGAAGCTGAGCTTTTCCCGGAACAGCACAAGAGACTCGTCAATGACGACCTTGCGGAAGGGCTTGAAGTAGGAGGAGAAGCGGTTTCGCATCATCTCATACAACGTCCTAATCTTCCACAGCTTGTCTGGGCAGTGGACGTCGGTGTTGGTGACAAGATGGAGCGCTGCGAGGATGTCAAGGTACCGGTCGCGAGACATATATTTCCCGAAGGCAGGGGTGGATATGAGATCATTGGTGATCCAATAGTCAGGCAACCTATGCTTCTTGACATGAGGCATTAGCATAGTGAGTGCCAGGAAGACCATGAACTTGTGATGAGTCACTGGGGTCCACTGCCTCATGTGGCCCTTGGTCACCTTGTCAAACATGTGGACCTGGAATTGGTGCTGCTTGTTGGTCTCCTTGATGACCAATCCGGTATCCTCCTCATCAAAAAAGGCCTCAAAAAGCTCATGTGGTGGAGCATTGGGGCCTGCGGGAAAATTGGGGGTAATTCCTGAACCCTCCTGTACCTCATCAAAAGCTGTCACATCAGGCTTGTAATCTTCCCCATCAGCCAGGTCTTCCCACTCAAAAATGTAGAATGGGTCTTGGCGACGCCCACGAAGAGCTCCAGGTGGTGGCCCACGGCCAACTCGGGAGGCGTGCGCCCTAGGGCGGCCAGGGCGGGCTACAGCACGACGCCCCCGGGCGGAGCGGATGAGTTGAGGGTCGTCCATGTCCATGTAGTCGTCGTTAGAGTGGTCATCTTGCCCTGACGGTGGACCTATATAGTCATGGCCAGAGTCATCTGTGAGGTGCCCTTCATCGTCAGTGTCCCCCACATAATCTGGCGGGGAACGAGTGATGCGTGGGCGGCGTGCGGGGGGCGAGGTGGGGAAGGAGTGGCAGGTGAGGCTATGTCCCCCCGAGGTTCTGGGCTCCTTTGCCTGCGACGAGTGGCAGGAAGCAATGTTCCACTGTCACTAGGCCCAGGTATTGGTGATGCGAGCTCAAAAACTTCGTCAGGAACACATGTTGCAGGCTGGAGAGGTGGGGAGGACCATGGGGAAAGTTGCGAGGGCGTATGGCTGGGCCCGGCAGGGGTGGACGCCGCGGGAGCCTCGAACAAAGCCCGCCTAGTTTGCTGTCCTTTTTCACATATTTCCTGCCTTTCCCCTTTTTGGCAGCAATATGTCTCCTGTCGGGGGACCTAGGAGGCAAATAGGCCGAAAGTGTGAGGTCCTCAACCCTTGGCAGTGGTGGTGGTGGTGGTGGTGGTGGTGGTGGTGGTGGTGGTGGTGGTGGTGGTGGTGGTGGTGGTGGTGGGGGGGGGGGGGGGGAATAATGGAGGGCGCCTGGGTCATCTTGGGGAGATAAGGGAGACAATGGCGGGCAAGATGAGTCACCACGCTCACCCTCACTCACAGCTCACAGCTCACAGGCCTTTGATATTGATATTGATATTGATTTGGTATTGATAAATACGCTCAATGTAATGAAAAATATGGGAGGAGGTTCAAAGTATTCAGTACCTATGCCCACTAGGAAAAAGCGACCATGCAGTTCTAGACATAGACTTACTATTGAAGTATAATCTACCCAAGGGAAGGGAAAAACACAAGGAAAATCAATGGATGTATTCCAGAACCGATTTCGTAGGACTACGGGATTTTTTCAAATCACAAAATTGGGATCAGGTGTTATCTGAAAGTGAGGTAGACAAAAAACTCAAGGCATTCATGGAGATCTATGATACTGGTATAAAAACTTTTGTCCCTAAGTACATTAATAAAAGGAAAAAAAGTAATCGCAAAGTATGGTTTAACCGCGAATGTAGGCAAGCACAGGAAGCAAAAAACAAAGCCTGGAAAAAGATGAGAAACTGGGATTCGGAAGATAACAGGCAAAAGTATAAAGAGGAGAGAAACAAATACACAGAAATGAGGAGGAGGTCAGAGGCAAACCATGAGAAAGGGATAGTGGAGAACTATGAAAAGAATCCAAAAATGTTTTTCAAGTTTGTAAACGGCAAAAGGAAGATAAAAGCCACGATCGTTAAGATTAAAAGTGGAAACAGAATCATAGAAGAGGATACGGAGATTGCGGAAGAACTAAATAGAAATTTTGCATCAGTATTTACAAAAGAAGGAGAATTCATTGCACCAGAAACCAATGAGATAGGTACAGAGGAAATGCCGGAAGTAACATTTAACAGACCAGAGCTCATAGACAAAATGAGTAAGGTGGATCCAAACAAAGCCGCTGGACCGGACGGAGTATCAGGCTGGATTATTAAAGAAAATGCTATGGAACTGAGTATACCGTTATATGACATAATGACCAAATCATTGGACACAGGGATAGTACCTACAGAATGGAAAAGAGCAAACATTATTCCTATATTTAAGGGAGGAAGCAGAGATAAACCACTGAACTATAGACCTGTATCACTATTGAGCATCCTCATGAAGATTCTGGAAGGATTAATAAGGGACAAATGGGTGAAATACCTGGAATCCAAAAGATTAATTACTGACCGACAATTTGGATTCAGAGGTGGCAGATCATGTATAAGCAACTTGTTGAGTTTTTACTCTAGAGTAATAGACACAGTGGACAAGAGGGAAGGATGGGTAGACTGTGCCTACCTAGACTTTAAAAAGGCATTTGACAAAGTTCCACACAAGAGATTGCTATGGAAATTAAAACATGAGGGAAAAGTAGGAGACAAACTGCTGAAATGGATGGAGAGCTACCTTAGCGGAAGACAGATGAGAACAACAGTAAGGGGGAAATCGTCAAACTGGACTCAAATTACGAGTGGGGTACCACAAGGATCTGTTCTAGCCCCAATCATGTTCTAATATTTGTAAATGACTTGCCTGAGGGACTAACAAGCTACATGAGTATGTTTGCGGACGATGCTAAGCTGCTTAAAACGATCAGAACCCAGGAGGATTGCCTTGAGCTCCAAGCAGATTTGCAAAAGATCCATGAATGGAGCATCAAATGGAATATGGAGTTCAATGCAGGGAAATGTAAGACTCTAGAAATGGGTAAAAGCAAGTACAGACCTAGAAAAGATTATAAACTAGGAAACGAAGTGATTCCCAAAGCAGAAAAAGAAAAAGACTTGGGGATAGAATTTAGGGATAACATGTCACCAGAAAGCCACGTAAATAAGATAGTGAGAGAATCACTGGCATTATTGGCAAATATTAGGATGTCTTTCAATTATCTTAATGAAAACACCATGAAACAAATAATAACGGCAATAATAAGACCCAGGATGGAATATGCATCTGTAGTGTGGTCCCCTCACTTGAAGAAACATATCCACAAAATTGAGAGGGTACAGAGAGCAGCTACGAGGATGATCCCAGGTTTGGAAAATTTGGAGTACCAAGAGAGGCTCGAGAGATTGAATCTACCTACACTGGAAACGAGGACAGCAAATTCAGATATATAAATGTGTTAGGGGTATTGACAAAATCGACCAAGAAAACTTCATAGAGAGGGATGGAGGTGAGAGGACAAGAGGTCACAGCTACAAACTAAAAGTGCTAAATAGTAAATCTGATCTGAAAAGTAAAAGATTTCCTACCAACTCGATTAGTGGGTGGAACAAATTGCCAGCCGAAGTAGTGTCTGCACCATCAGTGCATAGTTTCAAAGCACGGTATGACAAACATATCTTAGGAGGCGGGAATTAACGAGCATGC
Organism: Paralithodes platypus; assembly: GCA_032716605.1. Classification (NCBI taxonomy): domain Eukaryota; kingdom Metazoa; phylum Arthropoda; class Malacostraca; order Decapoda; family Lithodidae; genus Paralithodes; species Paralithodes platypus. Next base: position 22,327,219 of record CM064517.1, read on the forward strand.
TCACTCCCGCAAATACAACTAGTGTAAGTACAACTAGTGTAAGTACAGCCTCATCCTCACCAAGTCTTTTGGCTTCTTCCCTGGCTACCGCAGCCGCCTTCTCAAGTACCTGCTTCTTATAAAAGCGTAGCTTGAAAGGCGATTTAGCTGGCGAAGGGCTTGGAGTCGTGTCACTCAAGTGAAACTTGGAGATTGACCTTGAACTCTCCCACTCACTCACTTTCCCCACTTCACTTTCTTCAGCTAAAACAGCTTCCGCGAAAGCTGTTACATCACCTTCATCACTCTGATGTTCACTCGCAAATCCCCTAAATTGAGTACCATTGTCACTGTCATCGCCATAATCACTAGACTTATAATTAGACGATTTATCACTGTCTTCATCATCAACAATATGGTCTCCTTCAGCACGCTCATAAACTCTCAATGTCTCCTCAATACCTCCTGGAGATAACACATTTAGGCGGTGTCGTCTGCGTACGACGCGACGAGCTTGGGCGGGCGTCGTAGGGAGCACGGTATCGGACACAACAGAATCACTGTTTGGCGTACTATCCATGATGGCGTCGGGGTAGAGACTGATGCCGTGGCATAGTTCACGTCTGGTGGCGCTGTCTACCACCCAACAACAACAAAATTTGACGCGCGACATTCGAAAGCATATACGCAAGCTCCCGGAGCCTCAGAGCCCTACCGGGTTCCGAGGGGGGTGTTTGTTATGGGTGCCTCAGAGCCTAACCGGGTCTGAGGGGTTAAAACAAGGGATCACGGTAATGTGATACCTAGACGACTGGCTGGTGGTGGCAAGAGTCCGAGATTCAGTGCCTCAACCATGTACAGTCAGGGCCCCCAATTTGCGAGAATAGGGGTGACAGGAGGCATCGCGTATTGTGAATTCGTGTATTGTGGAACTAACTTTAAATGGGAATAATTAGATTGGGTGACCTCTCAATTATGGCCTATTTTCGACATTTTTGGCCCCATTTTCGACATTTTTGGCTCTACAGTACAGTCTATATCTTATATATAAGAAGAACAATGAATAAAAATATGAAACCTTACCTTAAAATTAGTAGTAGATAGGCTAGGACTAGGACTAGGACCGTAGGACTTCACGATTTTCTCCAACTTCTCCCTCCCTGACCAAATCGTACGAACAGTTTACTCTGACAAGCCTATTGCACAGTTTCCTTCTCCTTTTTTCTTGCGATCCAACACTTCCACCTTCATTTTGTGTGTTATCTTCTTATATTGGCGTGGCATGGCGAAAAAAGTGGCAGGCACTACAAACGTTTGGTCACTCCGCACGGCTATGAGCGCTTGAGCGGGACTGTGGGAGGGAGGGAGGGAGGGTAAGCGGGAGGGAAGGCAGGCGTATGCCCGTCTTCTTCTTTTTTCGGAGCTACTCCTGGGCCTCGCGAAACGTAGACGTGCTCGTGTATCAAGCGGGAATAGCGGATTTGGCCCCTTCTTAGCTCTCGATTTGTGTATTGTGGTACCACCTCGCGTAATTAATGTTTAATTAATTAATGTTATTTTCGAGGAGTAACTCGTGTATTAGGGTTTTCGCGCATTGTGAAATCGTGTATTGGGGGTCCTGACTGTACATTCCATTCTAACTCATGTCAAATCCCTGGGGTTCAATATCATCTTGGCGAAGTCGAATCTTGTCCCGACAAGGGTAATTCAGTGGATAGGTCTGGTTTGGGACACAACACGTCTAACCCTCAGTCAGAGTGTGGACAATCGGAACAGATTTCGCAGGAAGTTGTTTTATTTTCTCCAAAGCCTGACTACTACAAGGAAGGTGTGGGAATCCCTAGTCGGCTCTCTCAACTGGATTCAACTTACTGTGAAGTTGGGCCGGTTGAAAGTCTAGAGGTTAATCTTGGAGGGAAACATAAAAAATTTCCGCTGTTGCTGGCGGACAAGTTATGGCGAATCCCAAAATTAATCCACAACTTACTAGCGGTCTGGGCGAGGCTGGAAACATTGCATTCAATCATGACGTGGACTTCTCCTCCACCTACGGTGTGGGTAGACACCGATGCTTCATGGACAATAGATTGGGGTTATCAGCCAAACCTAGGGTCAAGGGCTTTGGTCCCAATCCAAGGAGTTTCACATCAATGCAAAGGAGTTAATAGTTCCCTTAATACAGTATTCCTTCAGGCTCACGGTTACACTTTGAGGGGGAAATCATAGCCTTTCGAATGGACAATCTGAAGCAAGGGTCAACGAGGTCTCGCACGTTGCTAGAGTTGTCGGAAAAGATGTTTGTATTAGCCGACACGCTAAACATTCATCTTCACGCATCATATCTGCCGGGCGTGGCCAACGTCTGGGCGGACGCTCTGTCATGAAGACAGAGCACAGTAGTAGAATGGTCTCTCAAGCAAACCATCTTCCAAACTTCCAAAAGATGATTGCAGAGTCCACAAGTGGACTTATTCGCGTCCGAGGTAAGGAACAAGTGAGAGAAACAGGGCAGGTGAAGAGCACGGGGGAGCAAGGGAGAGAAGGTGGAGTGTAAGCGGGGGGGGGGGGGGGGGAGAGTCTGGGAATATTAGGGAAAGAGAAAAAAAAAGAAAGGTGTAAGAAAGGGGGAGATGAAGCTGATGTATAGTAATGTGGATGGCTTGCTGTCTAAGAAATTAGAATTGAATGACTATATTGAGAAATATAAACCACATATTATGTGCTTAGCAGAAACAAAGTTGAGAGGTGGTACTGAATTGGGAGTGTTGGGATGGGAAGGGTACAATGTGTGGAGAAAAAATAGAGAAGGAAAAGTGGGGGGTGGAGTGTTAATAATGACTGACAAAAATATAGAAGCAAGTGAGATTAACCTAGGCAATAATAGATCAGAAATTATAGCAGTGACAATAAAAGACAAGGACAACAAAGCAACTGATATAGCAGTGGCTTATATACCACCACAAACTAGAGCATGGAAGCGGGAAGAATATGATCAACTAATCACGGAATCTCTAGATGAACTAAAAATACTTTTTAATAGGAGAAATAAATTAATATTAATAGGTGATTTCAACTGTAAGGAAGTCAATTGGGAAGGGTTAGATGCGGGAAATAATAATGAATCTTGGGGCAGTAAATTACTGAATCTAGTAACAGAAAACATGTTAACACAACATGTTAGAGAAAACACACGAATCAGAGGGATGGATGAACCATCCAGGCTAGACCTAGTCTTCACCAGTGATCCCCATGGCGTTAAAAAGATAAATTATCGTTGTCCCTTGGGAAAAAGTGATCACAAGATTTTAGAAATAGAGATGGATTTGGGGAAAAATGAGGAGAGAAATGAAGGACATAAAATAAATAGATACAACTATTAAAATCATTGAAACATTATTTCCAAAGTATAAATTGGAAGGAACTACTGTAGAAAGCCTGGAAATGGTTCAAGACAAATATAGACTTTTCTTGAAAGTATATGAAGAAGGGATACATAAATATGTCCCAAGGTTCCAATCAGGGGTAAAGGAAAAAGAATGGTTCAATATAAGATGTAGTAAGGCACAGGATAGAAGAAACCGAGCCTGAAATATAGCACGGAAGAGACATAGTGAAAATAACTGGAATAAGTACAAGGAGAAAAGAAATTAATACGTAAAAATACGACGCGAGGAACAATATAAATATGAAAGGAATATTGTAGAGAAGTGCAAAAATGAGCCAAAACTATTTTATAGATTTGTAAATGGAAAAATAAAAACAAAAGAAGGTATTGTCAGACTAAGAGTTGGAACAAACAGCTATGAGAAAGATAAAGAATTGTGTGAAGTTATGAATGAAAAGCTTCAGTCAGTGTTTGTAAAAGAGGAGGAGTTTATAGAACCTGATAGAGAAATGAAAACACCACAGATGCCTGAAATGAAAGTGACAAAAAGTGAAGTGCTGAAATTGATGCAGGATTTTGGACGTGAGGAAATCAATGGGACCAGATGGAGTGGCTGGATGGATCCTCAAAGAATGTGCGGAAGAGCAAGTGGAACCAATCTATGACATCATCAAATCTTCACTGAATGAAGGAGACCTGCCAGTGGAATGGAAGAGCTAACATAGTACTTTTTTTTTTTTTTTAAGAGACAACGAACGGAGGAAGGAAAAACACAGATAAAACAAAAAGGTCCATGTGCCTAAAGGCATCCTCCATTCATAAAATGTTTGTAACAACTGGATTTAAACTTTTGTAGATTGTAAGTTTGTGGAAAGCAACTCTAGGGAAGTGAATTCCAAAGAGTAGTAGTTCTAGGGATAAATGAATTTTGATAAGCAGAAGTTCTGCATTGTGGAGGAGAAAGTGTAAATTCATGGGCGCTCTCAGCTGCCCTAGTTCTACGGGAAAGATGTGGAGAGGCGGCACAATTGAAGCAAGTTCCTCGGAACAATTGCTGTGAAAATATCTGTAGAATAATGCAAGGGATGCAACGTTTCTTCGTATGGATAATGTAGGAAGGTCCTGTGTGATTGCAGGGTTATTGATTAATCTAATAGCTTTATTTTGAATTTTGTCCAACTGCCTCAATGCAACCACTCCACTTCCACTCCACAGAGGTGAACAGTAATCCATCTGAGAACGCACATGACTTTTATATATTACGGCCAACTGCTCGTCAGTGAAGAATTCTCGAACTCTGTACAGGAGTCCCAGTTTTTTAGAGGCATTCTTAGCAATGCTTCTAACATAATGTATCCAGCTCAAGTTAGTAGTTAATGTTACACCGAGAATGTCAATACTAGGGGAAGTGGGAATATTTACATCACCCATAACTAGCGGCGCGCAACATAAGTCGAGTATAATAAATCTGGACTATCTGGCGGCGCTCGACATAGGTCATGTGGCAATTTCAGCACGTAATGTTGCTGAGAGAGAGAGAGACAAGTGGTGGCAGGAGAGTAGCGAGCGTATGACTGCTCCAGACCACCGCGGCGAACCTACTGACACGAATCCCACCTCCTCCCTCCCTCTCTCACTCGCTACATACAGAATTGTATGGGGAAAGTGCCGAATTACATGCTTTTTGCACTCGCGTTGCGCGGTTGTTGCAAGAAAACTAGCCATCATAAAAGGATCGTTATGGTGTCATTGGAAAGCTCTGTTTATGCCCTTTCAGGGATAGATACTTGTTTTACGCTCTGGATCTTATTTAGGCATGAAAATGATCCCGTAAACAGCCCTATTTTGGCTAAAAACACCCCGCTGGGCGGTACATATGAATAAACCGCTAGCCCGCTAATCTAGTGTTAAAAAATATATGGGAGTCAGTGAGATTCTGTCGGTTAGAAAATTGAATGTACTTGGTTTTCTGTGCATTAAAGGAAACTAGATTCTTTTGTCCCCATTCATTAATTCTAGAAAGGTCCTGGTTCAGAGAAATTGCAGTGTTTATTTTTGAATTAATAAGATCGGGTTGGGTGAAAGAATTGGTAAATGTGTATTTAAGGAACTGTGGAGTGTTGAGTCATCTGCGTAGGAATGTATTGGATTATGAGTGGTAGACATGAGATCATTGATATGAATGAGGAACAGAGTTGGGGCCAAAACTGATCCCTGGGGAACACCAGCATTTATTGAGTGAAATTGAGAATAAAGTCCATCTACCATTACACATATTTTTCTGTTATGAAGATATTTACAAAGGAGGAGACAGAGAAAATCCGCTTAACTACAGACCGGTGTCCCTCACCAGCATTGTTTGCAAAATTTGTGAGAAAATTATAAGAAAAAAGTGAACACACTTCATAGACTCTTGAGGGACAGGGGGTGCTTAGTGAGAAACAGTTTGGATTCAGGGAAGGGAGATCTTGTGTATCTAATTTATTAAGCTTTTATAGCAGAGTGGTAGATGTTACACAGGAGAGAGAGGGATGGGTTGACTGTGTTTACCTGGACCTGAAAAAGGCCTTTGACAGGGTGCCTCACAAAAGGTTATTGTGGAAATTGCAGGTTGTTGGGGGTGTACATGGTAAGATGTTAAAATGGATGGAAAACTTTTTAATAGGAAGAGAAATGAGGACCACAATACGAGACGAATATTCACAGTGGAGGAGTGTGACGAGCGGAGTACCACAGGGATCAGTGTTGGGTCCGATAATGTTCCTACTTTATGTAAACGACATGCCAGAAAACTTGAATGAAATATATGAAAGAAATAGGCTTGAGAAGGCAAAGAACTAATTTTGTGATAGAGTGGTAAATGAGTGGAACGCACTGCCCTAGTATGTAGTCGATTCCGAATCAATAAGGGAGTTTGAGAGTAATCTTGATAAAGCATGGGGAAGACAAGATTTGAAGTTTGATTATAAAACAAAAATACAGAATAGTAAAAATGTTGCGTCTGCTACCGCCGCCGCCAACACCGTGAACGACCGCAGCAGTGCAAGTACTGGTACTGAGCTGGATACACAGGCCTAGTTTGCCTTTTTCCAGAGGATCTACTGTAAGAAACTGTAAGAAACTGTAAGAAATATGAATATGTTCGCGGATGACGCTAAGATCATGAAAAATGTCACCTGTATAGAAAGTTGTCAGGATCTTCAAAAGGACCTAGATAAGTTGCACAGATGGAGCCAAACCTGGAAAATTAGTTTCAATGCAGAAAAGTGTCATGTTTTGGAAGTGGGAACAAGTGAGATAAGGCCAAGCTGGGAGTACAAATTAGGAATTGAAATAATCGGCAAAACACGGCATGAGAAGGACCTTGGAGTGATAATACAAGATGACCTATCGCCGGAGAAGCATATTAACATGATCATTGGAGGAGCATATGGAATAATAACCAATATGAGAGTGGCATTTAACTATTTGGACAAAGAAATTTTAAGAAAACTGATAATGACTATGATAAGACCAAGATTAGAATATGCAGCAGTGATATGGTCACCACATTTGAAAAAACACACAAACAAATTAGAGAAAGTCCAAAGGATAGCAACGAAGATGATCCCAAGATTGAAGGAGTTGACATATGAGGAAAGACTTAAGACACTACAACTGCCTACCTTGAAAGAGAGAAGGGAACGAGGCTACTTAATAACGGTGTTGAAGGGAGTAAAAAGTTTGGAACAAGTAGATAGGGAAGATCTATTCGTGAGGGATAATGGAAGGACAAGAGGACACGAGTTTAAACTGAGAAAGGGCAGATGTCGTAAGGACACAAAGAAATTCAGCTTCCCATATAGAAGTATAGAGACTTGGAACAACTTGGAGGAGGAGGTGGTGAGAGCGAAGAACATTAACATGTTCAAATCTAGATTGGATAAAAGTAAATATGGAAATAGGACAACATAAGCTATGATATGTTAGTCCAAAATACTGGGAATTGGGAATATCCATTACAATACTTGTCTAAGTAAAATGGATTGATTATAAAGTAACTAAGACAGGACAACACGAGCGCTGCTCAATTCCTGTAAACTACAAATAGGTAAATACAAACTTCCTCTCTACTGTACCTGACCCGCCGGGAAGTCACCCGGGCGTAGGGTCCCGACGCACTGATGGAGGATTGGAACAGGTGGAATTCCATCTATCTGTTTCCGCCACCAGACGCTTCACTCATGTGTCAAGTAGTTCACAAGCTACGGGATTATCGAGGCGTAGTCTCGCTGATCGCGCCCCTGTGGCCGGTTCAGGTTTGGTACTCCCAATTGAAGACGTGGTGCGAGAACCCGGTGTCGCTCCCGCTCTCGTACTTCCACTTGGAAACAATTGGCAACCTCAAGACCTCACTGACTTTTGCATTATGGACATTCAAAAGGCCAAATGGTTGACTACCTATGGTGAAAGTGTAACTAATAAATTTATTAATAAAGTAGACGTGCCGTTCTGCCCAACATCAAAACGGCATACCCAGAAGGGGGGGGGGGGGGGGGGGAACCATATTTTGGACCTAAAATCACAACTATTGCATAAATTCAAAAAAATATTTTTTGACTGATGTTCGCATTCACCCAAATGTTCGTGGGAAATTTGGTGAAAATCCGTCCAACGGTCTAGGAGGAGTTTAGAGACAGACGGACGACGACGACAGACACTTTTTTCGGTGGTACCCACTATACGGGGGGGCGATACCAAACTCTGCTTACGCAGAGTTGATCAATATACTCTTTCAACCAGACGTCAATACCAGTCACATTGGAAATCCTTTACGACATGGATAGTGGAAACTGCTCAAACTGAAGCATCAGTATCTTTAATTTTCAAATATCTGGATTACCTATTTGAACATAAACGATTATCAGTAGTAACACTTGACCCCTTCAGACTCATATGACGCAGAGGTTGCCAGATTAGCAATAAGAAATAGAGTTCTCTCACTCTTATAATTACCTCTCCAAATTAGTTTTCTGCCCACAGCTAACTCAAAGCCAACTGCAGAGGTTGAAGTAACTAAACTAAAGGTTTCTAAATACCCCTGATGGTAACAAAGGCTTTAAAGTATCCCTAATCGGCTCAAAATCGCGTCATATGTCGGAGAGGGTTAAGAACCATTTAACCCTTCCTACCCGGTCTGCCTTAGGTAAGGACAGCTCGAAAGAAGGGCCGCTACCCGGTATGCCTTACCTAAGGCAGCAGCTTAATAGCCTAATTAAGCTTGGTCTGAACGCCGTGCGTACGACTTATGTCAACAAACCCAAGCGTTGCGTCACCGCACCTCCGAAAACAAGGAGAAGACTCTTCAATGTTATTGTTCTGACGTCAGAAGAAATTAGTGTCTGAAAAGCCCCCATATTGGCAACATCTCTGCAATATTGGCTCCACTGAAATCGTCATCACAACTGAACCAGTTGACTTACAGAGCTCTACTCAACGCCAAAATACAGATTGAAAACCGCACTACGATTATGGATGAGTGGGAAAGTTCTAGCAGTGAAAATAAACATAAATACGGTAGCCTAGGCCTAGACGTTTTTCAGCAATTTCGCCCGGGTAGGGGCGACCGTCATTGGGTAAGACAGCCCGGGTAGGAAGGGTTAACAGCAATCAGGGTCCCATTTTTTTATTTAACTGGACTCGCTGTACTGCAGGCGGAGAAGGGTTTCATGCGTGCATCTTTCGAGCTTCGTCCACCACCTCGTCAGCTCGTGCCCACCTGGTCACTTGACAAAGCTTTGTCTTTACTAAATTCTCGGAATATACAGTAGTCACAATCCAACTTCTGATTCAATCTTAACCCTCGTGGCCCTGGCTACCTTTCCTAAAGACGTTGTTGAGATCCGGGTGATCTGGCCGAAAAACGTCTAGGCCTAGGCTACCGTATCTTTGTTATTTTAACTGCTAGAAATTTCCCACACATCTATAAACGTAGTGCGGTTTCCAATCTGTAGACTGGCATTGAGTAGAGCTCTGTAAGTCAACTGGTTCAGTTGTGATGACGATTTCAGTGGAGCGAATTTTGCTGTGATGTTGACCATATCGAAGCTTTTCAGACACTAATTTCGTCTGACGTCACAACAATAACATTGATCCGACGTCTCCTTATTGTTTTCGGAGGTGCGGTGATGCAACGATCGTCTTTGTTTACATGCGTCGGACGCACGGCGTTCAGACCAAGCTTACAGATTTTAACAGGACAACCAGGTTCCTGCCCATCTGCCGCGGTGTCATTTTAACATGCTGCCAGGGCCAGGAGGGTTAAAGAAGGATGTGTTCCTTATGGCTTTGGCTACAGGAAACCGGGTATCTGAGCTGGCGGCGATGAGCAACGAACCAAATTGTCTAAGGTTTGGACGACGCAATATGGAGGTACAAATTGCGCCGTCTCCTATTTTCATAGCGAAAAACGAGCATAGTGAGTATGTTTTTACGGCTTTTACAGTTCCGGCTCTCAAACGAGGAGAAACGCATCACCAGTTGTGCCCGGTGCAATCTCTGATAAAGTTAATGAGTGTCCCGGCCTAATCAACTGGGCAACTTTACTTGTGGAGGTCATAAAGGAAAGCAAGCCCGGTACTGTGGGGCGAGCGCATGACATCAGGAAATGGGCGGTATCCCTCAGATTCTTGAAAAATTTCTCAGTTGCAGATATTGCCAATATGCAACTATGGGCTTCTAACCATACCTTCCTAACGCGATATCTCTCTGTCGCCCTAGATAGACCGAGTCTAACCTGTGTAGCATTAAGACAGTGGGTCTGATAGGTCTGGTACTTTCAGAATTAAGGCTAATTTTGTTTAAGTCAAAAGAAGGGGGGGGGGGGGGGGGGGGTACTGGAGAAGCAAGACTTCCAGCCCCGCCAGACAAGTGGTATGTGATATGCAAGTGGTATGTGATATACAGTACTTAATCTTAACCCTCGGGGCCCGGGCTGTCTCTCCAAAGGCCATACCTCGTATCCGGGCGATCTGGCCAAAAATCAGCAAAAGTAAACTAAGGCTAATCTCGCTTAATATTTTACCTACATTAACCCTCCAGCCCCGGCTATGTATTATATATACAGTATATTCATCGAAACCCGGGTGTTTTGGCCGAAAAACGTCTAGGCTAGGCTACCGTATATTCGTTAATCAGACTGCTTCCCGCATTCCCGCGCATCCCCAAGTGTAGCTGTGTTATTTACCTGTAGAATGGCATTAAGTAGAGCTCTCTAAGTCAACTGGTTGAGCTGTGATGATGATTTCATTGGAGATAACTTTATGGCAAAAACAGCCACTTTACACCACTTTTCGATACTTAACAACAACATACAGGCACACACGAACAAGCGACGCTCTCCTTCTTGTGGCCGGAGATGCGGGGCGTCGGTCCAGCCGGCTGTTGTTTACATGCGTCGGACCGACGCCTCGCACACGAAGCTCACAGGCTTTCAACCACTGGACGTTCAAGAGCCCTTCCGGGTACCTGTTATATGCTTTTTTATGGGCGTTCAAGAGCCCTTCCGTGGTGAGAGGGTTAATCAAACATATATAGAAATGGACGCCTTACCTTGCCGCGTAGAATGGCGTTGAGTAGAGCTCTCTAGCTCAACTGGTTCCGGAGTGATGGTGATGGAAGTGGAGGTAACTTTTGCCCGTATTTACCTCGGCGCATCCGAACACTCAACCGCGGCCCCGGCTACGACGCCCAGTTGCACTCGTCGCTCCACCCGCAATTATGCCGGGAAGCGATTTGATAGTGTTTTATTGTTTATTATGTCATATTATAGTTATGTTATTTTCACTCAATAAAGTTATTTGTGTCTCTGTCACTTATTACTTAGTTTTATTATTATTATGATGATTATAGTGTCACTTTCACTGGACTTTGATAGTGTCATTTTCACTTTTAGGTATTGTTAGGTAAGCTAATAGCATATATAGTGTCTCTTTCACTTATACTCAGTTTTATTATTATTATACTGTCACTTTCACCGAACTAGGCTTATTGATAGTGTCACTTTCACTTGTTCATATTGTTATTGAAGGCACTTATTATTACTTATATGTGTCCTTTTCACTTATACTTATATATATATTCTGAGCCTACATATGAGTGTCACTTTCACTGTTGTCACTTCCACTTCAAAAGTTTGTTAGTGTGGAAGTCATTGAAGCAGGTGCCAGCACACAGTCCAACTTGACACTCGAGGCATTCCCAAGTGGTTTTTGTGGGTTTGCGGGGTCTGCGAGTTGTGTGGCTGCACACATGGCACCTCTTCTGCATTCGGCTCTTACTACCTGGTGCTTTGAAAGGAAGGGCGTTGAGCTGGTGCTTCCTGAAGAAATCAGCACACCCCGTTCTGTCCAGCTGGCCTGGTCCTTGTAGTGACCTCCCTGGTGTACCCCCATGTTTAGCCAGGAGCTCAAGTAGCACCTGCTTGTGGAACTTCCGCAGGCACTTGTACTTCTTGGCTCCTGGAGTCCTCAGACGGTAGATGTTGTAGGCATTGAGGACCGACATATCTACCATATGCAGGATAAACTTCTTGTACCACCTGCAAGATGTTCGCAGGCAGTCGATGAAGCCAATCTGCATGTCGGACTTGTCAACGAGGCGCATGTTGAGGTTGTAGTCAAGGACAGCAGCTGGTTTCCGGATGGGGTTCTTGGTTTTTCGGTCCACCTTCCCTGTGGCGACCATCTCGGCCTTGTGGCATGTGCTGAGGAGGTTGACCTTGCGCTGGTCATGCCAGTGGATGGAGAGGATGGGGCCACTCTTTTTGTGAAAGATGTCTGTCTTCTTCCTCTTGCCCTTGACTGTGCCGACAGTTCCGGTCTTGCGGTCATGGAGGTACTTGGTCAGGATAGGCGATGTGTAGTAATTATCTGTGTAGAGGATGTGGTTTTGATTGAAGTGCCTCTCCATCATCTTCTTCACTACAGCGCCACCAAAACCAATGAGGGGGTCACTCACAATTTCTCCACCCTTGCCGCTGTAGACCACAAAGTCCAGCACATACCCCGTCAAACAATCGCAGACGACGAAGAGCTTGATGCCGAAGCGGTGTCTCTTGGACTGGATATACTGTCGGAAGTGCAGCCTGCCACGGAACAGGACCAGAGACTCGTCGAGGCACATCTGGAAAGGAATCAGGTAGGTGGTGAACCGATGACGTATCATGTCCTACAGGTTCCTGATCTTCCACAATGTGTCGGGAAGGTGGACTGCCATGTTGTTTGTCAGGTGGAGATAGGAGAGGATGTCGAAGTACCTGTCCCTGGACATGTACTTGCCAAATGCTGAAGTCGTTATGATGTCGCCAGTGATCCAGTAGTCTGCCAGTGTGCTTCCTGATATGTGTCATCAGCATTGTGAGTGCCAAGAACACATATACAGTAAACCCTCGCCATCTCGGACCTCTAGAAGTCGGAAACCCGTACTAGTCGGACTGGCTACGGCCTCTCGGACATGCACTTCCGTATTTCGGACATTTCAGTCATCGTTCCGACAGTCTCTGACGTTGTCGGACTTTATATAAGTATTCGGAAAATGTCCGATATTATATTTTTCAATTCCATTGCATTAGAAATGATTCAAAGATTACAAGAAGTCCAAATAAGACATAGTTATGTTAATGTATAAGGGAGTTACGTAGATGCATTAGAGAGATAGATAGATAGAAAGAGAGAGTTACAGAGGGGGAGTGAGTAATAAACACGAACTATTATGAGACGGACTTAATTGGTTCTGAAAAGACAAAGGAGACTTTTATATTGACTCTTTTTCTTGTTATTATTTGTGTGCTAGAAGGATAATATAGTTTTCAATTCCATTGCATTAGAAATGATTCAAAGATTACAAAAAGTCCAAATAAGACATAGTTATGTTAATGTATAAGGGAGTTACATAGATGCATTAGAGAGATAGATAGATAGAAAGAGAGAGTTACAGAGGGGGAGTGAGCGATAAACACGAACTATTATGAGACGGACTTATTGGTTCTGAAAAGACAAGATAGATAGAAAGAGAGTTGCAGAAGGGGAAGTGAGCGATAAACATGAACTATTATGAGACGGACTTAATTGGTTTTGAAAAGACAAGATAGATAGAAAGAGTTGCAGAAGGGGAAGTGAGCGATAAACACGAACTATTATGAGACGGACTTAATTGGTTCTGAAGAGACAAGATAGATAGAAAGAGAGTTGCAGAAGGGGAAGTGAGCGATAAACACGAACTATTATGCGACGGACTTAATTGGTTATGAAAAGACAAGATAGATAGAAAGAGAGTTGCAGAAGGGGAAGTGAGCGATAAACACGAACTATTATGAGACGGACTTCATTAGTTCTGAAAAGACAAAGGAGACATTTTTATTGACTTTTTCATGTTATTATTTGTGTGCTAGAAGGATAATATTGTTTTCAATTCCATCGCATTAGAAATTATTTATAGATTACAAAAAGTCCAAATAAGACATAGTTATGTTAATGTATAAGGGAGTTAGTTAGATGCATTAGAGAGATAAATAGATAGAGAGAGAGTGGCTACGGGCGAGCGAGCGATAAAATACTAACATATACGAGACGGACTTATGTTTCTGAAAGACAAAGGAGACATTTCTATTTACTCTCTTTTTCATTTTATTATTTGTGTGTTAGAAGGGTAATATTGTTTTCAATTCCATCGTATTAGAATTGATTCATAGATTAAAAAAAAAAAAAAGACAGTTATATATATGTATAAGGGAGATAGATGCATTAAATAGATAGATATAAAAAAAAAAAAAAAAAAAAAAAAAAAAATCTCTGGTGACGCGGACTTTCCTCTTCTAATTCGGAATATTCCCTCTCTTAAGTCGGACTTCGGACATCTCGGATTTTCGGTCATCTCGGACTGGGTCTCCCCCCAATTAGTCCGAGATAGCGAGGGTTTACTGTAGGTCTGCCAAAGTGACAGCTCTCCATGCCACCATCTTGGCACTGGTCTTCCTCCCAAGAAAGTTGGCACAGATCTCATGATGGTTGTTGGTCTCATCGACAAGGTATTCCATGACTTCATTGTCATAGAAGCCACAGAAAAGTTCACTGGGGGTAGCATCTGGGCCACAGGGAAATGATGGTGACACCCCGGAACCCATCTGTACCTCGTCAAAGGCAGGACAATCTGGCACCAAATCAGCCCCATCTGTCCACACAAACAGGTCGGATGATGATGCTGTTGCTCGAGGACATGCAGGTGCAGCAGGCACACGCCCTTGGCCATGCGGACGCCCTGCACGCCCACGCCCACGCCCAAGGGCAGCGGCGTCGGCAGACTCACCACATCCACGACCTCGCCCTCTCCCTCGTCTTGTCGGGACTTCCTCCTCTTCCTCTTCCTCCTCAGGCGACGTCAGGTCTTCTGGGGCAATGTTGAGGTCGTCAGAATCCTCTTCCGGAGACAATTCTGGTGAAGAAGTGACCGGGCGTCGGCGGCGTGGGGCGCGGGAGGTTCAACAATGGGAGCCTCGGCCTCGGGAGTTGGGCTCCTTTTGCGGCGAGCCGAGGGCTTCTCCGCATCAAATAATGCTCTGCGGTGTGTTGAGGGCTGTGGCACATCACCAATATCACTTGAAGAGGCCCTTTGGTCCTCCTGAAGGAGAGATGAAGCCGAGGGCTGTGGGTGACCCACGCGGCGTCCCGGGTCAAGGCGTCTGGACGATGGAATGCGGGTGGTTGCTAGACCAGGGTCGGCATCACTATCACTCTCTTCACCTTCCCTAGCCTTTTCTGCGTGCTTTTTTAGCTGCACTTTTCACCAGCGACTGTTTATAAAAATATTTGCCCACTTTCAAGGGCGTACGGGCAGGCCAAGGGGAAGGTCCAGGGGAAGGTCCAGGGGTAGGGCTATGGCTAGGCCTAGGCCTAGCCCTAGGCTGACCTACCAAAGATGGCGAGGGGGTAGGCCTAGGTTCTAGCACACTAGGAAGTTCAATAGCACCTTCCTGAAACACTTCCACATCAGGATCATCACTACTGTCTCCCCCCTCAAATAAGTCCACATCATCGTCTCCAAAGCCAACAAATTCATCATCTTCGCTTGCACTGATAAATTGTTCTTTGTCCACCATGCTTTCGCCACTGCTCTCTTCAATATCAAACAATTGTCGCTGTATCACTCAAGAAACGCTTCACTTTCTTTCGTTGAGCTAGCTTCTCGGTTGCTGCAGGCGTCGATGTTGCGAGTGGGGTAGCACTGGGGCACGCGGGAGGTTGCACCGAATCGGACGCGTCGGAATTTTTTTTTTCTGTATAACTCGCTATGGCGGCCACGTAGGAACTGATAATGTTTGTAGTTGAGGCTTGGTGGCGGGCCGATCGCCCCTGCAATGTAAACATTGGCCGCGTGAATTTTAAAAGCACGCTTTCAAGCACATGCCTTTCAGCATGACACCCGGGCTGCTGCCCTTCTTTCGCGGTGTCATATTAAAATGACACCCGGGCTGGAAGGGTTAAGGACTGGAGACACAGTTCAAGATGTTTTTTCATTTTATTATATTTTTGATACATAGACATATTGCTCAAGTTAGGCAATAAGTCATAAGGACAAATATTATTTATGTGATATACATGACCAAATATTTGTGTACAGTGCACTCCCGTTATCCGCGATCCTTGCTATTCGCGGACACCCCTAAATATCCCATTACTCGTCATCCGCGCAAAAAATTAGCAAAATACCAGCTAATCACGGATTTGAATCGGGCGGGTCGGTGCACATCCCGATTCTTGTTTTGGCTGGCCATCTTGCATTCTTGCGTGACGTCAACACAGCGTCCCAGCTGAGGCATTCCGAAATATTCTGGAAGTACATTCAGGAAAAGTTAACAAGAAGAGTAGGGATCCCAGAGCTGGTAGGGGGGTTGAATGATGGGAGTAGAGCGGAGACTGATAAGGAGAAAGCAGAGGTGCTGGGGAAATACTTTGGGGGGGTACTAACAGTGGAGTCGGAGGATGCAGTGCCTACTATTCCCATCAAACAGGCACCGGCACTAGAACTAATAGAGTTTTCCCATGCTAGAATAAGAAGGGCTATAGAAAAAATGAACAGAAGTAAGTCACCGGGACCGGATGGGATACACCCAAGAATCATAAAGGAAGGAGGGGAGATGTTAGTAGAGCCATTGAAAATTTTATTTGAGGTATCGTTTAATACAGGACAAATCCCGATGGACTGGAGAGATGCGAACATAACAGCTATATTTAAGAAGGGAAAGAGAAATGACCCAGGGAATTATAGACCAGTCAGTTTGACAAGTGTTGTGTGTAAACTAATGGAAACGGTAATTAGAGAAGGAATAATGGATCATATGAAGTCAAACCAACTTTTCAGTGGGAGACAGTTCGGATTCTTGCCGGGGAGGTCGACGGTACTACAGCTAATTAAGGTGGTAGATGATTGGATGCAAATTCTAGAAGATGGTGATGTAATAGACGTGGTATATTGCGATTTTATGAAGGCCTTCGATAAGGTCCCACATAAAAGGTTAATAGAGAAAGTTAGAAGCTATAATATAGGGGAGAAATGTGTGAAAGGGATAGAAGCCTTCCTGAAAGATCGGAGACCGAGGGTACTGGTGAATGGAATAGGCTCGGGGTGGAGGGAAATTACAAGTGGGGTACCTCAGGGATCTGTGTTGCGACCATTGCTGTTCGTTATATTTATCAACGACTTGCCTGAAGTTATAACTAATGGAAGTGAGGTATACCTGTATGCGGATGACACTAAACTGTATAGAAGAGTGAGGAGTAAGGAAGATATGGGTTTGCTTCAAGGAGATGTGGAGGGCATGAAGGGATGGTCTGAGCATTGGTTAATGCCTTTTCATCCAAAAAATGCAAGTACATGCGGATTGGGACCAGCAAGATAGACAAGGTAGGATACAGTATGTATGAAGCGATGGAGGAAGTGAGTGCAGAAAAGGATATAGGAGTAGTGATAGACAATAAGTTAAATTTCTCAGAACATTTAGCGGAAAAGATAAACAAAGCCAATAGAATTGTAGGGCTGATAAGGAGGACATTTGTGTCACTTGACGAAGAAATCTTCAGGAATCTCTATACAGCGCTGGTTAGGCCGCACCTGGAATATGCGAACCAGGTGTGGGCTCCATATATGGTAAAGGATATAGAAGCAGTGGAGAAAGTGCAGAGGAGAGCTAGCAAGCTGGTACCAACGTTGAAGAACGCGGGTTATGAGCAGAGGTTGAGGACACTGGGGCTTCCGACACTGGCATATAGGAGAAAGAGAGGGGATATGATAGACTTTTAAGATAGTGTCGGGAAAGTACGATGAGGATGTGTGTGAAGGTATCTTCTTGATGCGGGAGGGAACAAGAACGAGAGGACACTCTAAGAAAATTTACAAAGAAAGAAATAGGCTTGAGAAGGCAAAGAACTCATTTTGTGATAGAGTGGTAAATGAGTGGAACGCACTGCCCCAGTATGTAGTCGATTCCGAATCAATAAGGGAGTTTGAGAGTAATCTTGATAAAGCATGGGGAAGACAAGATTTGAAGTTTGATTATAAAACAAAAATACAGAATAGTAAAAATCTTGCGTCTGCTACCGCCGCCGCCAACACCGTGAACGACCGCAGCAGTGCAAGTACGGGTACTGAGCTGGATACACAGGCATAGTTTGCCTTTTTCCAGAGGATCTACTGTAAGAAACTGTAAGAGGCAGCAGCTCACAGCCGTGTGTTGGAAAAGTTGAAAACCACCTGTTTACAAGTTTTTTTCTGCACGAACCTCTTATCTCCCGCATTTATTAGGGCCTTTAGAGCATTCAGTGATAGGGACAGTGGGCCAGGTGGTAATCATGATGGAAATAAATGCCCGGGACCATCAAAACAGAGAGCAAGCGTACCGACGCTGTCGGACGAAAGCGGGCAAATTATGCCGATGCGTAAGGCTAGGCTAAGCCTAATGACTGATTTCAAATAAAGTTTGTGTGGTAAGTTATCTCCTCATAATATGTATTTATAAGTATTCTTCTCAAATAATATGTATTTATTGGATATATTTAGGGGGGAAATGGGTAATTTATGGGTGACTGGACGAAAGTGGATCAAAGTGTGGTACCGGTACTACATTTTGTTCTACATTCGTCCAGGTCTGTGACCGTATCTGTTTAATCATTTGGTCCATATTAATGTCATACAGTAGCTCAAAATAATGGTTTGAGGGTCCAAGATGGCCGAGTCTGGTACGACCTAAGCCTATTTCCCATTGAAACCTATGTTAAACACTGCCCACGTATCCGCGAAACCACGTATTCACGGAAGGGGGCTGGTACGACCTAGGCGCGAATATCGGGAATGCACTGTACAGTACCTTACGTTACTTGAGGACTAGTCAGTCAAGAGTATCATAATTTTGTGTAAGAATTGTTATTCATGAACAAAAGATGTATTTTATTGATTTAAGAATGTTGGGACACATTTGTGATTGATTGTTACATGTACCTAATAGGGAGTGTACCTGATAGGTTATGTACACGCAGGTCTTCTTTGAAGTATTGAAGTACCCTGCCTGCATTAATTTTCCATTTTATTTTTAAATATATATTTTGTATATACAGTCACCTACCTAAGGTCACCTAAGGTTGTGTTCGCCACTCTCCTAGCAGCACCGAGGAGCGCGTCGCCCCTCGTTGTGGGTTGTGTTTTGGTGCAGCAGACTGTTTGAAGAGACAGCATGCTCCCTTGCGAAGATGGGCTCGTCTGGCACTTTTTGCAGTTCGACATCGAGGGCTCTCTTGAACTTGTCTAAAGAGATGTCCCTCATGCCTCTTACTCGCCGTGGGAGTTTGTTGAAGAGACGTGGGCCTCTGTGTGACAACCAGCCCTCTTGCAGAGAGCCCATAGCACCCCTATTATTCATCCGGGGGATATTGCATTCCCAGCCTCTCCTATTACTGAATTTCATGACTATCGGAGTATGTAGGTTTGGTACTAAACCCTCTGCGCTTTTCCACGTGTATATTATTAGGTAACGTTCTCTTCTACGTTCCAGCGATTACAGTTTCAGTGCTCTTAAATGATCCCAATAGTGTAGCTGTTTTACCGAACTTATGTGCGAAGTGAAATTTCTTTGTACACTCTCTAAGTCATTTATTTCACATGCTTTGTATGGGGATATTAATACGCTACAGTATTCAAACCGCGGCAGCACTAGAGATTTGAAGAGCGTTATCATAGGTAATTCACCGCGTGTTTTAAATGTACGCAGAATCCAACCCGTTAAACGTTTTGCAGCCGCAACTTTGACCTGGTTATGTTCTTTGAAACACATATTTTCAGACATTGACACCCCAAGGTCTTTCACACTGTCTTTCCATTCTATTATGTGGTTAGATTCTGTTAGGTAGTTTGTGTTCACTTTAACGATATTATTATCTCCGTACCTTATTAATTGGAATTTTTCTTCATTGAATTGCATGTTGTTTTCCCTGGTCCACTGGAACACTACATTTGTGTCTTCCTGCAGCTGACCCGTGTCCTCTTGTGTGTTTACGATCTTGCTTAGTTTTGTGTCATCCGCAAAAGACGACACCGTACTGTGTCTTGTGTTGGTATCTACTGTATGTCGCAAATTAGAATGAGGAACAGAAGGGGCGCTAGCACTGTTCCTTGGGGCACTGAGCTTTTGACATCTGAAGGTTCAGATGTGACTTGGTTTACTGCTACTGATTGTTTCCGGTTTACGAGTTAATTGTATATCCACCGTCCGATTTTCCCCGTTATACCTTTTGCTTTTAGTTTGTGGGCTATTATACCATGGTCACATTTATCAAATGCCTTAGCAAAATCGGTGTAGATGGAGCCCCCATCTTCGCCACAGCAGTCTTCGCTGTTTCAATTTTCGCGGTACACACTAAATATTCCCAATTTCCATGTTTGCTAAAAAAACTTCAATCTTGGCACAAAAATCCCAGTCGAAACCCGAAAAAAAGCAAAATAATGAAAACTCTACATAAAACTAGAAAACAAACAAAAACAATCAAAAAAGTTAACTGAACTAAAAGAATCTGCCATTGTCAAGGCATTTGCCGCTTAGAGACGAAGTCCGAGTGAATCCAAAATCCGATCGTCAAATGTGCAAGATGCTGCTGCCATCCTTGTATGACGTCAACACTAAGCAGACGCTTACAGTCCAATCATCTTTGTGTTGAAAAACCAGCTGTTTGCAAGATTTTGTTTTGCCTGAACCTCTTTTCTCTTGGGTTTATTATAACCTCTAGTACATCTGGTGATGTGAGGTGGTAGCAGTGAAGGAAATTCATGATCTAAACAGAGCAAAGGCCAGTACATGTCGGACGAAAGCGGCGGAAATAGGCCTAGACGATGTTAGGCAAGGCTATATATGACAATGATTTAACCCTTTCACGCTCATATGACGCAGAGGTTGCCAGATTAGCAATAAGAAATAAAGTTCTCTCACTCTTATAATTACCTCTCCAAAATTAGTTTTCTCCCCACAGCTAACTCAAAGACAACTGCAGAGGTTATAGTAACTAAACTAAAGGTTTCTAAATACCCCTGATGGTAACAAAGGCTTTAAAGTATCCCTAATAGGCTCAAAATCGCGTCATATGTCGGAGAGGGTTAAAATAAAGTCTGTGTGGTAAGTAATCTTCTCATAATATGTATTCATACGTATTTTCCTCATAATATGTATTTATTGGATGTATTTGGGGTGAAATGGGTACTTGAGGGGTGACTGGACAAATTTAGAACCTACTGTAGGCCTAGGCCTAACAGTTTTCCCATGATAAGAACAATGTCCCAATCTACAGTATTTATAATGCACCTAAGTTTTATGGTTAGGACTGTTATTTAGCCATGTCTACATTATTATTTACAATACTGTACATAAGATTTAGGCCTACTTTATGTAGCAGGCTGGGAAATTAGGTATAGCCCGGCAGCCCGGACTGGCCTGAACATGTAGCCGGGCTAGTGATTTTCAACGTAAGTCTGCCCGGCAATTGCCCGGGAGACAAATGAATTGTTTGTAATACTTCCTTACATAATGCTTCAATAAAATAAATAATAGTAAACATATAATATCAAATTATTCAAATACCGATATATAATGTATGTACGAAATAATTGCTGCGGCAACCAACCAACGTTACTCGGTGTGCGGTGACCCTTAACCCTCTCACCACGGAAGGGCTCTTGAACGCCCATAAAAAAGCATATAACAGGTACCCGGAAGGCCTCTTGAACGCCCAGTGGTTGAAAGCCTGTTGAGCTTCGTGTGCGAGGCGTCGGTCCGACGCATGTAAACAACAGCCGGCTGGACCGACGCCCTGCATCTCCGGCCACAAGAAGGAGAGCGTCGCTTGTTCGTGTGTGCCTGTATGTTGTTGTTAAGTATCGAAAAGTGGTGTAAAGTGGCTGTTTTGGCCATAAAGTTATCTCCAATGAAATCATCATCACAGCTCAACCAGTTGAATTAGAGAGCTCTACTTAATGCCATTCTACAGGTAAATAACACAGCTACGCTTGGGGATGCGCGGGAATGCGGGAAGCAGTCTGATTAACGAATATACGGTAGCCTAGCCTAGACGTTTTTCGGCCAAAACACCCGGGTTTCGAGGAATATATATATAATACATAGCCGGGGCTGGAGGGTTAAGTAAACAGTAAACAGCTGATCGGTTGTCGAATACTATACTGTCAATATTGATTTTTATCGGATACAATAACATAAACAAGTTCAATAAATAGATAAATATAACAAAAACAGGAAAATTGAAACAAGTTAGGCTAAATTTTTGCAGTGTAAATCCTATAATTAGGCCTACATGGCCTAAGATGTGTTGTTATTGCTTTGCCGTGAATTTCGTAATGTTACTAACTTGAATTGAATTGGGGATACTTGTTAAGCTTGTAGATGGTGTTGGTGGCATAGTTGTTGGTCTGTGGTCAATATGTTATACGATAATTAATGTAAATCGATAAATGCTGGTTGGGGGTAGCATATTGGCATCGTCTGCACCTAAGCATGTCTCCACTTCATCGATATTGGCATGCATTTTGATTATTTTTTCTATTTTTCCCAAGTTTATTGTAATTAATTATTATCTTCAAAAAATCAGGCAATGGGGATTTTTGGATTATCAGTATTCGAATTATCAGATGTTTTGAAACAGACAAACAAATCTTCCTTAAGTCAGTGGTGTGGTTTCATATTCAGTATAGCCGTAAACCGTAATACATCAATGATGAAGTATGAATTTGTAATGTGATTCAATTAAAATATGACATAGACTAAGGCTACCTGTTCCTAGAAATGTTTTTCACCTTATCCAATATACATCAATAATGAACTATGAATTTGTAATGTGATTCAATACAAATATGGGACAGATTAAGGCTGCCTGTTACTAGAAATGTTTTTAGCCTTATCCAATTTATATATTTAAATACGGCTATAGACGTGAAGTCTATTATTGGAGAGTGTAGGCACCAGCTGTCGAGCAGGGCAGTACCCAGAGGAGGCCACATAGCCATATGATGAGTTACTGGAACGTGGTGACAAAACAAAGCCATACCAAAGGAACTGTAAAAGGAATATTCATAAGATAATTTAAATTAAATATAACCTACTTTATATTGGAGTGAGGGGATAAAGTGGTATTGCCGTATTCCAAGGAAGAGAAGGGGAGGGAGAGTGGAGAACAAACGTTTAAATTGAAAAGACCTGCGCATCCCGGAATGGGAGAGGTTTAATTAGGTTATTAAATGGAAACCTTTTATGTCCTTCTTTTATATTCAATGTTTTTACCATCAACGTGCCATAGAAAATATTAGTGTTATTTCCAAAACAT
Source organism: Paralithodes platypus (assembly GCA_032716605.1). Lineage (NCBI taxonomy): Eukaryota > Metazoa > Arthropoda > Malacostraca > Decapoda > Lithodidae > Paralithodes > Paralithodes platypus. The sequence goes on from CM064517.1 coordinate 22,350,487, forward strand.
TAGTGATGCAAAACTTAATAAGTACTGTGGAGATAAAATAGGCAATGTATAGAAGCTGGTGGCATGTTTGTGAATGTACAGTATGTGGTACTTAACGAGTGAAATTCTTTAAAATATATCAGGGCAAGTAAAAAACTGTCAGGGCAAGTAAGTTTCAGAAGTCACTAGCCCGGGGCAAGTAGATCCTCATCACTAATTTCTCAGCCTGTTATGTAGACAAAAAACATGTTTTCATAGGCTAAAACTGGGAAAAAGTGCAACTTTTAGCATGAGCACAAAACCGATTATAATTTTCCCCATAAGAACAGTGCCCCGATCTTGGCGCCATTTATGCGGAACCGATTAGGAGTGAGGATGGGGGCTCCACTGTACAGAATAAAGATTAGAACGCTAAAGTTGGGTATTTTTCTCATCCTATTGTTGATTTGTTAGTGGCTTGATATTGTCACGAATGTCCCCCTACAGACTTGAGATATCAAGCATATCATCAATGATGAACTAATAAATTATAGGTTAGAGTCCCGGAGGGAAGGAAAACCTAATATTTAGTAGTGGCCCCGGAATCATTGACGATTCTGGCCCTCCGTTCCATCCCCTTCCCATTCGTTGATGTTTTAAGTAATCTTGATATATCAGTGAAGGAAGAATGGCGGTGAGCGGATCAGAGTCTGTAGGCAAGCCCACACGGGAAAACATCCACAAGTTGGTAAGCTTGGTTTTAGCAGTTCTAATTTTAATTTATTTTAATTTTTAATTTTTTTATGAAGTTTTTTCGTAGTGAGCTCCCGATCATTAAGACGATTCCATAAGAGAATTACCGTACCCTTACGATGTAGATCTCTCTCTCTCTCTCTCTCTCTCTGTGGAGGGTGTTTCAAACAGCTGACGCAAGAGTTCAAAGAGTGCCATTACTGTATAAGGCATATCGTCAATGATTCCGGGGCCACTACTAATTATTAGGGTTTCCTTCTTCCCTCCGGGACTCAAAACTATAATTAGTATCGTTCTTAATACCAACAACCCCCAAATGGAATTAATGAAAGCATGTGATCCTCCATGGATTCAAACCCAGGAAATCACATACAAGTTGTAAATATTTGTAAACTTGTTACCTTTCTGTGGTGATGGGTCATGTATAACTGAAGACTCCTTGCTGCTGATACAGGGAGCCTCGGGCATACAGTGCAACAACGCACGGGTAGAACTCTCATCAAATACCTGAAACATTACATAAACATTATTAAAGCCTACCTTCACTAGGAGAGCTGTTTTTAAATTATTCTGATCTGGCATGCCATAGCCTTATAACAATAGACCAGCATAGCTGCCAATGGGCCGATAGTAATGCAAGAACTTCAATACGTTGTCAGAATCAAGTACTGTACCTGCACCAGTATACAGTATACTATACACATACAGTATTACAAAGATTTTGTATCAATATATGTTGTTAATTATAAAAACTTGGTATGTATATGATGCACAGTTACAGTAGATTCCTAAATTTCCATTAAGTAACGGGAAAGTGGTTGCTAATGGATTAAATTTACTGGTAGCTTGGATAAAACAGACTATAGTGTGTGATATGTGCCTAAGCAGAGTTCCTGTGCGAAAGAAAGTACAATTGCCAAAAAGGAAAATATGGTTGTTAGAAAAAGAGGAGTACAGAGACAGGCTCCACAATAAAATGATGGAAATTGAAAGTGTGGGTGCTAGGTCAGCTATTGTTGAAGGTCAATGGAAATTTATAGAACGCAGCCTCCTTGATCTGTGGTAAAACAAAAGGGCCATCCAGACAAACTTTCCTGGTGGTGGAACAACCATGTAGAAGCTGCAGTTAGAGAGAAGAAAAAATGTTTCAAAGTATTGAAGGAAGGTGGCAGGAGGGAAGAATACCGGGCCACCAAACGTAATGCTAGAAAGGAGGTTTACAGGCCAAAAGAAAGCCATACAGGATAGTGTGATAGAACAAGTTTGAAGCACAAATAATAATAATAATAATAATAATAATAATAATAATAATAATAATAATAATAATAATAATGGGATTTTAAAATTAGTTAAGAGTGTGAAGGACTCTAGCAAAGGTGTTGTGGGTGTACAATACAGACCCAAGGAACATGATTACTTCCACAAGCACAATTAATATGGAAGATAGGTAATGTACTAGACTGCAAACTGAGACAACACACCACAATATCTTGGATGTTAATTAATTAATTAATTAAAAGTTTGTTTAACCAGACCACTGAGTCTAGAACAAGACTCTCACAGGGCTGGCCTTCTTGGATACCTTGGATGTTGAATGACAGGGAAGGTAGAAAGTGTAACATCTGGGCACACTGATGGAGATCTGGTTACATACATAACATTTTAAAACTGAGTGCTCCACACATATGTGCAGTTTGTCTCTTGTCCTAATGGCGGCGTTCCAGGCAACCCTGTTAACCTGTTAAATGCGAATTAGACCTAGGGGCTAGGGTAGTTATTTGTGCATTTCTAGCCTTGGATTCTGACAGAATTTGTTATATTTACAATATAGAGCATTATTTGTTTTCAGTATGCTTTTATTTTACATATATGATGTATATATGAACCTTCAAGAGTGCTAAAATAAGTTGGAAAAGTATTTGGGTGGTGAAAAACGAAGATATTGGCCACCCGGTCATAATCTCAGGCTTGAGAGAGCCACAGGCAACCCTCCCCTCTCGCTGTCTGTGAGTCAACTGAGGCAAGCGGGCGGTGTCTGGGTGTTATATAACGATCTTTTATGCAACCCACTTGTGCTACATTATTGCGGGAGAGAAAAATAACCGATAAATGATGAAAATAAGAGGAAAAATAGGTGATAATTGAGGAGGGGGGAATAAGGTGGGGAAGGAGGGGAGGGGGGGGGTGTGAGAAACACATGGATGAGTACTAGAGGGGAATTATCTCACCTAAAGACAAATTCCTTTGTTTTGATAGCCCCTGGCATGTTTTGGAAGGCTTTTTTTATGGTCCTGCTTCCGTGAGGCCTATCGCGTTCGCTATGGTAAGCCTTCCGTGAGGCCTATCGCGCTTGCCGGGTTAAGGGCTGCTTCACTTGTCAAGTTTTTTAATTTGAGATCGGCACGTATAGTCCGATCCCAGGTCTTCCTCGTTCCACCCCTTGGTGCAGCTCCCTCCACAATCACAGACCTGCATTTTTTCACCCAATTTTGTTAATTCATTCTCTCCACATATCCATACCATCCCAGTCTACATGTATGCATTGGTGATGGGCTGGTCTATCAGAGTGAGAACTGAGCGATCTTTGCCATACTCTGACTGTTACTTTTACTTATATATTTTCTAGATCTCAAGTGACAGCGTCTCTTCCGTGGATTGACCTCCAAATCTGCCAACATAGAGGTTGACAGATTGGAAGCCAAAGCGTCGCATTTTCCCTTTGCCCCTCAACTTTCTCTTCATCATTGCTGAGGGGCACAGGGCCATGGGTGGGTCTTTGGTTTCCCGGGCGTTTCCGCACCCTCCTCAGCTCCCCGCCAATGAGTGGCTTCGGTCACCCAGGTTTTATTGTGGTAGGCAGGGAGGGTTCTGTGGGGGCGCTCGGTTATGGCCTTGGCCTTGCTCGGGGCCTTGGGGCTGTTTGGCCAGGCAGCCTGGGGAACAGCAACAACAACAAAACTGGTAAGCATCACCAAGCTAATACTCTTTATACCTAAACGTCTCCTCAGCTCATCATTTGTTATTCTGTCCTGCAGCCTGGCCCCACACATCCATCTCACCATTCTCATCTCATTACGTTTCATTCTGTTAACATCCTCTACTTTAACGGCCCATGTTTCTGAGGCATACATCATTGCAATTCTAACACATGAGGCATACACCTTTCCCTTCAGGGGGGGTGGAGGCATTCTTTTCATGGTCAGAATTGGCAGCAGTTCTCTGAACTTCCCCCAGCCACATCTAATTCTAGCGACAGTAGCCCACTGCACAACATCTCTAGGCACCCTGTCAAAGGCCTTCTCCAGGTCTACAAACACAAAGTAAAGATCCCTGCCTTTTAGAAAGTATCTTTCCTGTATCTGCCTGACTATGAAGATACCATCGGTTGTACCACGTCCTGGCATAAAACCAAACTGCATATCATCAATGGAGATGCTTTGCCTGATCAAACCCTCAAAGACTCTCACAGACCTTCATGATTTGGTCAAGCATTTTCAGCCCCATATAATTATCTCTATCCAGCGCATCCCCTTTTCCTTTGTGTATATTTACTATTACACTTTTGTGCCAATCCTCGGGGATTTTCTCATCTTTAATAATGGTGTTTATCAACTCAGTGACTAAGTTGACACCAGTCTCCCTTGAGGCTTTTATCATCTCAGCGACAATGTCAGAGCACCCTGGAGCTTTACCGTCCTTCATTTCATTGATTGCGTCGCTCACTACAGCTGGTGCTATCAAAGGAGGGGTCCAGATATTGTTTTTTCGATATTAAGCTGTTCCTTATCCCATTCAAACTCTACATTTAGCAATCGTTCATAGTGTGCCTTCCATGCTTCTCTGATTTAATTTCTGCATACACAATCTTCCCATTATCATTTCTAACACACTGTTCACCTATAATATCCCTACTGTCATTTTTAACTTGCCTAGCTAGGTTGAAGATCCCATTGGGATTGTCAGTGTTACACACTTGTTTGAGGACCAGGTCCTTAATGCCTTTTTTAGCATTGTCACTCACTCTTTTGGCAGTTCGTTTACATACATACATACATCATAACATTTTAAGACTGAGTGTTCCACACATAAGTGCAGTTTCAGTCTCTTGTCCTAATGGCGGCGTTCCAGGCAACCCTGTTAAGGGCTGCTTCACTTGTAAAGGTTCTTGGATTTGAGATCGGCCATAGGTGGGCACTAACGCGATAAAGTAACGCGATAATGTAACGCGTTAACGATTTCGGGTTAACGTTTATCGGATAATTTTTTTTCCAGCTTTAACGAATTAACGGTAACGTCGATACTTTTTGTTCCAAAATAGCGATAATCGTTAATTAATTGCCAAACAGGCAGAAATCCGCAGAATAGTCAATAAATAGGTAAACTAAAAGCCGAACCGAACCCCCGTAATTTCTTCTCCACCCATGCGGGCCGCTTGGGGGGTCACGTGACCATGAGTCCACGACGCACCCTCGTTCCTCCTCACTCTCCAAGCAGCTCTCGTCGCAGTAACATCTAGCAGTTCCCCGTCTCGTACACTTTTGTGTTACAGTGTTAAACGTGTTTCTCGGCTTGCTCCTTCACATTATTTATTATTATATTTGCATTGAATCACTATTACTAGTGATCATGTCGTCGCAAGATACTGTGTCGCAGTCGGTGCCCGCATTGAGTGGATCGAGCCAAGATTTAGAGTCTAATGACTCTGAGCCTGAGGTGACGCCGATGGTGACTGACGAGGCTCGGTCACCCGACTCACCCTGGCCATTCCTTGGCAAGTGGGTAGCCTATAAGAGGTTAGTTGGCGACAACTACGTCTTTCAGTGCTTGACGACAAGGTCACCATGTAAGTTAATAAATTAATAATTTTAGTCATTTACTCATTTTTAGATATGTATCTGAACTTCTGAAGGGTAAGGTCTAAGGTCAAACTCAAAGGTAAAATTCGTTTTTTTTTACTAGTATTTAAGACTATTTCTTAAATTCTTATACTAACTATCAGTTTCAGTTAGTTACTAGTTACTATAGTTAGTAACTTAGTATAAGTATAACTGACACTGTTAGAAGATTCTCACTTGACTTACCAAGTACAGTATATTTGGAGTACGAGTACTTAGGGCTTAGGCCCTAATGTAAATTATCTTCTAAGTTCTACTAAATCATAAATCAATGATCATAAATCAATGATCATAAATAATAAATGAAGTGTCAGGAAATAAATATCCAAATGAATAATTGAATATGAATTATATGATCCATATGATCGATAGGACATATCTTCAAATCATCCAGGAGAAATGCCTAGAGATCCAGCTTAGACATCACTAAATCTAAAAATCATCTAAATGATCTTCTACTAAATCAAATGAAGGGTCAGGTGTTTTTTTTTTCTAATAAAATAATGATAGCATTGCTGCATTTAAGATTTTTTATTTAAAATATGATAAATATCCATATCTTCGATAAATAACGATACTAACGAAGTAACGATATCGTTATCGAAAGGATCGGATTTAGCGATTTAACGGTTAACGAGCGATAAATGTATCGCCGGTTAACGACGTTAAGGTTTTCGTTAACGAAGTTAAGGTTTTTGGTTATCGTGCCCACCTATGAGATCGGCGCGTATAGTCCGATCCCAGGTCTTCCTCAGTCCAGCTCCCTCCACAATCACAGACCTGCATTTTTTCACCCAATTTTGTTCATCCATTCTCTCCACATGTCCATATCATGCCAGTCTACTTGTACGCATCACCTCGCTAATACTCTTTATACCTAAACGTCTCCTCAGCTCAACATCTGTTATTCTATACTGTGGTCTGGCCCCACACATCCATCTTACCATTCTCATCTCATTACGCTCCATTCTGTTGACATCCTCTACTTTAACGGCCCATGTTTCTGAGGCATACGTCATTGCACTTCTAACACATGAGGCATACACCTTTCCCTTCAGGGGGAGAGGCATTCTTTTCATGGTCAGGATTGGCATCAGTTCTCTGAACTTCCCCCAGCCACACCTAAAGGAACATCCATATTTTCAAGAAAAAATTGGATAAAAAGTAGACTGAGAGACGGGACAACACGAGCTTAGCTCAACTCCTGTAAACTACAATTAGGTAAATACCTAATTCTAGCAACAGTGGCAGCCTCGGCCCCACCACCGGCAGAGATGGTATCTCCTAGGTAACAAAACTTGTTAACCAGCTCCAAAGACTCATTTCCAAAATTCACAGCCGCAGGATCATCACTTAACACAAGCTCGCCTTTGCACACTACGCACTCAAATTTCTCTATTTCTGACTTACACTTCGGCAGGGGTCCCTTTATTCTACTACAGCGCTTACTCCCATAGTGTACCCAACATCGACAGATGCTACATTGAATTGAGTTAACGCCCACTCCCTTTCCACACACTGCACATGGGTATGCACCGCTCTTTTCCACATTGCCTCGTCTCAATCTACAATGCATAACCTTGGTTTTGTTAACCCTTTCAGACTCATATGATGCAGAGGTTGCCAGATTAGCAATAAGAAATAGAGTTCTCTCACTCTTATAATTACCTCTCCAAAATTAGTTTTCTGCCCACAGCTAACTCAAAGACAACTGCAGAGGTTGAAGTAACTAAACTAAAGGTTTCTAAATACCCCTGATGGTAACAAAGGCTTTAAAGTATCCCTAATAGGCTCAAAATCGCGTCATATGTCGGAAGGGGTTAATATTGACTCTTAAACCCTTGCTCGCCATGCCCTCTCTCCACTCTCTGAATTTGGCCTAAGCATCTTGCATACTGTCAGCTATTAGGACTAAATCGTCTGCATAAAACAGTTCCAACGGGAGTCCGCCTCTAAAAACTCTAGACAGTGCCTCCAAGACCATAATAAAGAGGAGGGGGCTTAACACTGAACCCTGATGGACTCCAACACGGACTGCGAACTAATCACTCAGTACACCCTTCACCCTCACCGCACTTCGCGAATCCTCATACATCTTCATTATCACATGCACCAGCCACTCTTCCACACCAAGTTTCCTCATAGCCCACTGCACAACATCTCTAGGCACCCTATCAAAGGCCTTCTCCAGGTCTACAAACACAAAGTAAAGATCCCTGCCTTTTAGTAAGTATCTTTCCTGTATCTGCCTGACTATGAAGATAGCATCGGCTGTACCCCGTCCCGGCACAAAACCACAATGCATATCATCAATAGAGATGCTCTGCCTGATCAAACCCTCAAGGACTCTCTCACAGACCTTCATGATTTGGCCAAGCATTTTCAGGCCCCTATAATTTCCTCTATCCAGCGCATCCCCTTTTCCTTTGAATATATTTACTATTACACTTTTGAGCCAATCCTCTGGGATTTTCTCATCTTTAATAATGGTGTTAATCAACTCATTGACTAAGTTTACACCAGTCTCCCCTGAGGCTTTTATCATCTCAGCGACAATGTCAGAGCATCCTGGAGCTTTACCGTCCTTCATTTTATTGATTGCGTCGCTCACTACAGCTGGTGCTATCAAAGGAGGGGGCCCAGATATTGGTTTTTCGATACTAAGCTGTTCCTTATCCCATTCAAACTCTAAATTTAGCAATCGTTCATAGTGTACCTTCCATGCTTCTCTGATTTCATTTTAGCTGCTTGGTATTCCTCCTTGCTGCCTCCCTTCTTCCATGCTTTGAAGCATCTCCTTTTCTCTTTCACAGCATGTTCTACCTCATCGTTCCACCACCAGGAGGTCTTATTCCTGTGGTGATCCTTTGTTTTCCCACAGACTTTGTCAGTGGCAGCGAGAAGGCTATACTTAAGACAATTCCATTGACCATTTACATCGCTAGGCCTAGCTTCCTTATTTCTATGCATTTCCTCCAGTTCACTATGAAACCTATCCCTAACTTCCTTGTTCTTCAGGAGCCATACTCTCCTTTTGGTCATGTATGCCTTTTTGCGCTTAGGATCTCTGTATAAGCTCATGTCGCACTCCAGTAGCTTATGCTGGGGGATACATTCTTCGCTCGGGATGACCTTTACATCCCGAACCAGTTTCCAATCTTTCCTGTTAACCAAGAAGTAATCTATCTGGCTACTGGAGACCCCAGAGCTATATGTGACTAGATGGCTCTGTCTTTTCTTGAACTTTGTGTTACACACACCTATGTTGAGTGCAACGCAGGACTCCAGTATATATTCGCCTTCCAGATTCCTCCTTCCGTAACCATTTCCACCATGTACTCCCTCGTATCCATCTGCAGATGCTCCCCTGTGACTATTTAGGTCCCCTCCCAGGATTGTGATTTCATTCTCCGAGAGGCCCGAAATGACACTGACAGTGTCATTCCATAAGTCCTATTTTATCTCTTTCTGTACGCCAGCCTGTGGGGCATATACAGATATCACATTCAGAATTCCTTCACCAACTTTCAACTTCAAAACAATCAACCTTTCACTAACTCTCGTAATCTGAAGCACACTTTCCGCCAACTCTTCAGCCACCAGAACACCCACTCCTCCTTTCGCTTTATCAGTCTCCACCCTCTTCCAGTAGATCCTATATATTTTCTTTCTTCCAACAATCCACTGTACCCCATGCACTTTCCAGAGTGTTTCCTGGGCATCCTTTACCTTTAGATACCTTTAGATGTGTTCGCCGCTCTTCTAGCGGCACCAAGGAGCGTGACGCCCCTCGTTATGGGTGGTGATTTGGTGCAGTAGACTGTTTGAAGCGACAGCTCGCTCCCTTGCGAGGATGGGCTCGTCTGGCACTTTTTGAAGTTCGACATCTAGGGCTCTCTTGAAGTTGTCTAACGAGATGTCGCTCATGTCTCTTACTCGCCGTGGGAGTTTGTTGAAGAGACGTGGGCCTCTGTGTGATAACCAGCCCTCTCGCAGAGAGCCCATAGCACCCCTGTTATTCATCCGGGGGATTTCGCATTCCCAGCCTCTCCTATCACTGATTTCATGACTATCGGAGTATGTAGGTTTGGTACTAAACCCTCTGCGATTTTCCACGTGTATATTATTAGGTAACGTTCTCTTCTACGTTCCAGTGAGTACAGATTCAGTGCTCTTAAACGCTCCCAATAGTGTAGATGTTTTATCGAACTTATATGCGAAGTGAAATTTCTTTGTACACTCTCTACGTCATTTATTTCACCTGCTTTGTATGGGGATGTTAATATGCTACAGTAGTCAAGCCGCGGTAGCATAGCAGACGTCCACTCGCCTCCTCTCACATATCAGCCACTTCATTTGCAAACTAACAACATTCACACTAGCAAGTCTGAGATTGTGGGGAGCATTTGTCCTTATCCTGTGCGGTTTTGGATCATCGGACTTACGTTGTTTCTCTTTAGGTTTAGTCATATTTTGTAAATTGGCTGGCAAATGGGCATCACCCCCCCCCCCCCCCCCCCCAGAACTCCAGCTCCAGTCTACCCCGGGGACCATTCCCAGCACCTTCCCCCAAGAGATTACAAGGGGGTAGGATCCAGTGAGTGGCCTCGGTACGCCCCACCAGAACCAGCCGCAAAGACTCACCCCGTGCACGTACACAGCACTACGACTGGTCTGGTATTTTTCGCCCAATGACAGGGCAGCCTCCTGGAGCACTACCACCAGGTTCAGGCCCCTATACTGTTGGGCGGAAAGTTCCAGTCAGGGGAAACACTACGTACTGTACCCTCTGGATCCATTTCGTCCAGGTTGGGCCCAACGCGCCAAGTCTAGGTCCAGAGGGAGCGACATCCACCGCCAGTGTGCTGCCATTAGGCAACTTGGAATATGAACAATGAAGCCCTGTCACATCACTGTCATATGAAAACAATGCCAGCGCCAATAACAAGGCTTCATTGTATAGTAAAGGCTATGGGTCCGCAAGTCTAATGCCATCCCCACTATTAGTCGCCTTGTACGACACGCAGTAGGTTGCGTGAGGCAAATTCTTTTTTTCCTCCACCATAGGTGAAGGCCCCCTTACCCCCTGGGGGAGACAAATAGGATTGCTGGTTTCTTCAACAAAATGTCTGATTGTTAGAAACTTGAAGGATGTACAAACAGAAGTCTTTAACCTTCCAGACTCGGATGGCCGCTCAGGAGGCCATTAGCTATTGCCACTATGAGACTCGGATGGTCTCTGAAGCGCCTACGGGTTAATCTAAGGCTTAAAACCAATTAAAACCGCACTAGAGAAAGTTTTATTGTCTTGGCGGGTCGTCCGTATAACCAACAACAAGAACACACAGCCAGCCAGTCAGCTGACTCCTGCTTGAAGGCAAACCTTACGAAAGCTTGTATTGATTTTCCTTAGTCCCAAACCATGCATGAAAGCAGACGACAGTGACTTAGGAATGGTTAAAATGGTGAAATATATCAGTAATCAATTATCAATATAATCAATATTATTACATAATACATAATAAATAATCCATAATCAATAATACATTGTTGAACGAATATAAACACACTGTAGCCGCAGTCGGCAGAGCGGCGGCGCTGCATTCGGACGAAGGTTGGAATTCCCGCTTCACTTGCAGTCTTATTTCTCACCTCGCACAATAACTACACAATGTAGTGTTCTAACCTTCACCCATCGCATGGCAACAACCATATCTACCTCTGGTATGCATAAAAACTTGGTTAGGCCATTTATTTGCAGAGATATGAGTATCGGTAAACGACGAAATTCGGGAGTAAACACTGCATTCTAGCCTTTCGTCCTGCTTACTGACCTAAATATTTTTATCATAAAAACTGATCCACTTGGTCTAGAAACTTCTAGTTTTCACCAAAAGCAAGACGACAACAAAAACTGCCGCTGGATATATATATAAGCTAGGTTAGGCCCTTTTTTCGTGTATAAAAAAGCGCGGAAAAATCCTGAGAATTCGATATTTTACCCGGGTTCGGGCTTGGCGGGAGTGTTTAAAGGGCCCGAAGTTCGAGGGTTAAGAGAGTTTCAGATAACCATCTCAAAACAGTGCCTGATCAGCTCCGCAGGGGGAAGAGCTACTTCCTCGAATAATCTGGTACATCAAGCACGGGAAGCAGACAGATTCAAAGGGCCAATGAAGGGTGGCCAAACTACTTCAAGGTATCTTATTTAGCCATACAGTCTATAATCTGGTAAATTTTTTGGATACCCTTGTAAGGCCCCAGTGGCTTTTTGTCTCCTATCTATCCATCTATTGCTTGACGCCGTGATTCCCGAAGGGGTGGCCACGAACGAACCGTCCCCATGCACTTCTGTCCCCAGTCAGTCGACGCCCCTCCCCCCAACCAGCACCGCCTTCATCCATATACTTCCTCACTCCATCCTTCCACCTCTCCTTCGGTATACCTCTCCCTCTCAGTCCTTCCACCTCGCTCTCGTACACCCTCTTAGTCATTCTCTCGCGTTCCATATCCGAACCATCTCAAGTTGTTCCTTTTCACACTTTCCAGCACATCTACCTCCACACCACACCTCCTTCTTACTTCCTCATTCGTCTGTCTATCCCTCCATGTAACTCCGTACGCACTTCTTAACCTAAGAAGTGCGCATGGGGGGGTATGAGACACCACACTCCTGTGCTGACGTATTTGAGCTGTTCCCATCACTAACATCGTTATTTTACCATAAATAGCATTAATACTTATCCATATGTGCCTATTATAGGTTGATTATAAAGGTATTAACCTGTTACAACAATAAAACAAGTGGAAACAGTGTTTGGATGGTCAAAATCGGCGATACAGGCCGGGAGTTACATAATGTATGGCTGAGGCAACCTCCCTGCCCTCCACTTGTCTGGAGAGACACTGTTCTGCAATAGTCTCTCTCTCGCTCTTTCCCACGCTTGGTAACAGTGATAACAACGCCCTGCTACCAACTCGCTAATGTTAGCACAAAAATAGACCACAGAATAAGGGAATAACAGGGAAAATAGGTGAAAACTGAAGGAGGGGAGGAAAGTGGGGAAGGAGGGGAGGTGGAGGAGTGTTATTTGGCATGGCCCAGGGGCAAAAAAAAAAAAAAAATTGGGGTGTTTTAAATGGATTTTTTTCCCCCTTACTCTTAAGAGTCTTCCCGCAGTCCGCCGGGGGAACTCTTAAGCGTCTCCCCGCAGTTCCCGGGTTAAGTAACTAATTTCCACGGCTCTCACTCTTGGTCTGAGTCTCTCAACCAACGTCCATGCTTCGCTTCCTATAATACTACTAATAGTGACCCAGAACAGATGTACAGACACCATTAAAATAAAACTTAAGAACCATAGACTTACGTTTGAAACATTAACAGATTTATTGATGGCCACCCAGCTGTCTTGGAATATGTTGCGACTTGAATTCTGTAAGTAAGAAAATATCAATAGATTTTAATTTAATAAAAAAAAAAAATTCATCAATATTAATTATGCACTTACTCTTTTAATTCCTCTCAGTGAAGCATGAGACTCGCAGATTACTATATCCTGTATTTTTATTACCGGTACCAGATACCGGATAGCAGAAAATAAAAAGCGAGAAAAATATCAAGCCATCGCTAGAAATCATCAGTTCGAGACCCTGGCATTCAAAACTTCAGGAGTCTTTGGCCCTACCACCCGAATGAATGAAATAGGCCGTAAAATCAGAGAAGTTTCAGGAGAACCCCTGGAAACCCTCTGGCTCAAGCAAAGACTAGGGATGGCTATCCTCCGGGGCAATGCCACCAGCGTCATGAGCTCAGTAAGACTGGACTGGGTCATGCCACTGTGTGAGGCCCGGGCAGGAGTGGTGTATCCGTAGTCTCTCCACAGTAGGCTAAAAAAAAAATATATAAACTTTATTTGTATTTAACATGTGTGATGCACATAAATAAAAGGGGATGTGTCGGATGGTTGAAAGCCACAGTTGCTCGCGTGGTTGGGGCTAGCAACACGTATTATGAAAAACATGTATCCTCCTTCATTCACTGTCCCCCCCTTCACTCACTCAACCCCATAATTTGCCGGAGGATAACAGGTTTTTCACAATACGTACACGGAGGTCTTTATTTAAAACAAAAAATTACTTACATGTTCAAATTGTTTTAAAATGTAAAACTTGCAAACCAAACAAACCAAAACTGGGACAAAGACAATATAAAGTCAAATTAACTTATCAAAATTGCTATGTGGAAACAACGCTTGCTAAAATAAAAGAACACAATCCACCACATAGGGTGTACATTACTACATGAGCAAGTTAATCTGTTTCCCAAGCAAACCAGTCGCACACCTAACAACGCACTATCGTCACGTTCAAGGAATTAGTCAATTTGGGAAGTTCGGAATTTGACTAAACTCTGCATGAATAAAGAAACTACATGTAAAATGTCAAAAAATGTATTCAAAATCAAATTTGCAACATGAAAAGACATTAACCCTTCCCGCCCAGGCAGCATTTTAAAATGACACCCCTTGCGAAGGGCAGGAGACCGGATGTCCCCTTGAAATCCGTAAGGTTGAAAGCCTATTAAGCGTGTTATGAAAGCCATGCGTCCGACGTATGTAAACAAAGCCTGTCTTTGCAACACCGCACCTCCGAAACCAAGGAGACGTCGGATCAATGTTGATTTTGTATGCTATGACAAAATTAGTGTCTGCAAAGGTCCGATATTGCGAACATTGCATCGAATCTCTCCTCAGAAATCGTCATCACAACTGAACCAGTTGACCTAGAGAGCTCTACTTAATGCCAGTTTACAGATTAGAAACAGTACTACGTTTAGAGATGCGTGGGCATTCTCTAGCAGTTAAAATAACAAAGATACGGGTAGCCTATTAACCCATCAGACCCGGCTATGTATTCCATACCAAAACCCGGGGTTTTGGCCGAAAAACGTCTACGCCTAGGCTACCGTATCTTTGTTATTTTGACTGCTTCCGCATTCCCGCGCATCCCCAAGCGTAGATGTGTTTCGTACCTGTAGAATGGCGTTGAGTAGAGCTCTCTAAGTCAACTGGTTCAGTTGTGATGACGATTTCCGTGGCGATATCAGCCACTTTACACTACTTTTCACCACTTAACAATAACATACAGGCACACACGAACAAGGATGCCTGTCCTTCTTGTGGTCGGAGATGCGCGGCGTCGGTCCAACCGGCTGTTGTTTATCGGACGGACGCCTCGCACACCAAGCTTACAGGCTTTCAAGCTGCCGGAGCCTCAGAGCCCTTCCGGGTTCCGCGGGGGTGTTTTTTATGGATGCCTTAGAGCCCACCCGAGTCTGAGGGGTTAAAGACGTTTTTCGGCCAGATCGCCCGGGCTCCCAACAATGTCCTTAGTATGGCGAGCCCGGGCCCGGGGGGTTAACAATAGTACAAAATACAAATATTGATAAGATATCTATAATACTGTACAGTATTACAAACAAATATACAGCACTCACTACCGATAGTGCTATCGGGTAGGTACCTGTAAGCATAGCATGCCTCAAGTGACCCCTATCAATAGCTACCCTACAAATAAACTAAGGAAATCGCAAAAGCAAGCAATTGATACTATCGACAATGAATAGATATAACAAAGACAAATAATTGCAAAATATGAAGAAGCAACAACAGATTTAAATAGAGAATACTCTTTTAACAAGAACAATTATTTAAAAAAAAATAATCAATACAGTAATAATAATAGAAAAAGAAAAACAAAAAATACAAAGAGACAAAAAGTAAGCAGAGGTTATACAAGAAACTAAGTTAAAAATGCTTGATTAAAATTATTGATGTCAAATTTTAGAATACAGTCACAATAATTGACCCTAAAAAGATTACATTTATGTAACAATTTACTTGCCTCAACTACAGTTTTAGTTTGAGAAATTACCCTGACAATAATAAAATAAATGTGCCAGTAATCAATAAATGGTCATTATCTACATATTATATTACAGTACAGATCATAATTATCCTCTCTACACAACCCTGCAAAATATACTACCTAGCAACAGCCCTCCATGGGTCCCTCAATTAATTTAACTACAGTAAACCCTCGCTATCTCAGACCTCTAGAAGTCGGAAACCCGGACTACTCGGACTGGCATCGGCCTCTCGTAAAGTTCGCCGTATATCTCGAAAAATTCCGAGATGTAAGGGGAAAACTCCGAGGGCCCACATGGTCTGTCGGACAGGTGTCATATATCTCGGAAAATTCCGAGATCTAAGGGCAAATTCCGAGGTGTAAGGCTACAGTGAGGTGGAGAAGGACAGTGAAATGGAGAAGGAAAGTGATATTTATAATATATGTCTGCTGGATACTGTACAGATACTGTAATTTATCTTGAATCAACGTTGTTAGTGATAGGGAAGTCTCCGTTTTCTCTGGTGGCTCGGACTCCCTCTTCCAATTCGGACATTTTCCTCTCTTAAGTCGGACATAAGTCGGACTTCGGACATCTCGGATTTTCGGTCATCTCGGACTGGGTCTCCCCCCAATTAGTCCGAGATAGCAAGGGTTTACTGTATACTGCAGCCTCTTGTTCTTCAGCAGACAGTAAATTGTCACGTCCCCTTCTTAACCCATCCCGAGCGGGCATATTTTCCACCCCGTCAGCCTCTTTAACGATGCTTCAGTCGCTCCAACTCTGTGTAGAACAGGACTATCGAAACCAAAAAGGTACTGTATGTGGCAAAAGTACCCGTTCAAAGAGCGTTGAAAATTCATTGGAAGTTATTGATAAAATAAATACCATGCCAAAAGTTACCTCGGTACATAGCTTCAAATTTTCAACTTTGTATACCAATTTGCCTTTAGATTTAGTATATTCAGAACCTTGCTTTATTATAGATTTGCACTTTGACAGATTCGATAAGAATGATAATTATTTCATAAATGTTTATTCATATTCTAATAATGCATACATACATACATACATACATAAAATTTTAAGACTGAGTGTTCCACACATAAGTGCAGTTTCAGTCTCTTGTCATAATGGTGGCATTCCAGGCAACCCTGTTAAGGGCTGCTTCACTTGTCAAGTTCTTGGATTTGAGATCGGCGCGTATAGTCCGATCCCAGGTCTTCCTCGGTCCACCCCTTGGTGCAGCTCCCTCCACAATCACAGACCTGCATTTTTTCACCCAATTTTGTTCATCCATTCTCTCCACATGTCCATACCATCCCAGTCTACTTGTACGCATCACCTCGCTAATACTCTTTATACCTAAACGTCTCCTCAGCTCAACATTTGTTATTCTATCCTGTAGCCTGGCCCCACACATCCATCTCACCATTCTCATCTCATTACGCTCCATTCTGTTGACATCCTCTACTTTAACGGCCCATGTTTCTGAGGCATACGTCATTGCACTTCTAACACATGAGGCATACACCTTTCCCTTCAGGGGGAGAGGCATTCTTTTCATGGTCAGGATTGGCATCAATTCTCTGAACTTCCCCCAGCCACACATAATTCTAGCAACAGTGGCAGCCTCAGCCCCACCACCGGCAGAGATGGTATCTCCTAGGTAACAAAACTTGTTCACCAGCTCCAAAGACTCATTTCCAAAATTCACAGCCACAGGATCATCACTTAACACAAGCTCGCCTTTGCACACTACGCACTCAAATTTCTCTATTTCTGACTTATCCTTCGGCAGGGGCCCCTTTATTCTACTACAGCGGTTACTCACATGGTGTACCCAACATCGACAGATGCTACATTGAATTGAGTTAACGCCCACTCCCTTTCCACACACTGCACATGGGTATGCACCGCTCTTTTCCACATTGCCTCGTCTCAAACTACAATGCATAACCTTGGTTTTGTTAATATTGACTCTTAAACCCTTGCTCGCCATGCCCTCTCTCCACTCTCTGAATTTGGCCTCAGCATCCTGCATACTGTCAGCTATTAGGACTAAATCGTCTGCATAAAACAGTTCCACAAGAAGGAGAGCGTCGCTTGTTCGTGTGTGCCTGTATGTTGTTGTTAAGTATCGAAAAGTAGTGTAAAGTGGCTGTTTTGGCCATAAAGTTATCTCCAATGAAATCATCATCACAACTCAACCAGTTGACTTAGAGAGCTCTACTTAATGCCATTCTACAGGTAAATAACATAGCTACGCTTGGGGATGCGCGGGAATGCGGGAAGCAGTCAGATTAACAAATATACGGTAGCCTAGCCTAGACGTTTTTCGGCCAAAACACCCGGGTTTCGAGGAATATATATATAATACATAGCCGGGGCTGGAGGGTTAAAGATGCCCTTAAATTCCTCCTTTTCAATAATTGTGTTAGATTCGGGCCTTACACTTTCAAACAAATATTAGGAATTCCTATGGGTGGAAATGCAGATTTAATAAATAAATTTCCCTTTAATTGCAATTTATTCTTGCTTGCTTTAGAATTTAAATATATAAGACTTAGTTGAGAGTAGCAAGAAAAATAACATCCCAGAAAAATTAGCACTTGCTAAATTGTTAAGTAATAATAGTAGATATATTGATGATATTCTCGTTTGCAATTTGTTAAATTTTAATCAAGTTGCTAAACTTATAATTATATCCTAATCCCATCCCCTTTACACAAGGTAACGTAAACGATGAAACTGAAAATGTTCTTCATATAAATATAAAGATTGTTAATGAACAGTGCATACTTAAAGTACAGTACAGTATATCACAAAGTTGACGATTTTAATTTTAACGTAATAAACTTTCGTTTCCCTAGTACTGTACTGTAGTAATATCAATGGTAAAATAACTTATAATTGTTTTTATTCCCAGTTTATAAGGTTTTGTAAAAATTGCACTAAAGTAGATGACTTTTGGGCTAGAGCTAGGTTACTATACAGACTCTTAGTAGACAGAGGTTTTGAGGCAAGTAAATTGTTACATAAATTTAATCTTCCCCAAGCTGCCTGGCCGAACAGCCCCAAGTCCCCGAGCAAGGCCAAGGCCATAACCGAGCGCCCCCACAGAACCCTCCCTGCCGACCACAATAAAGCCTGGGTGACCGAAGCCACTCCATGGCGGGGAGCTGAGGAGGGTGCGGAAACGCCCAGGAAACCAAAGCCCCACCCAGGGCCCTGTGCCCCTCAGCAATTATGAAGAGAAAGTTGAGGGGCAAAGGAAAAATTTGATGCTTTGGCTTCCAATCTTGGTAGATTGGGAGGTCAATCCACGGAAGAGACGCCGTCACTTGAGATCTAGAAAATATATAAGTAAAAGGAACAGTCAGGGTAAGCTATGGGTATGGCAGAGATCGCTCAGTTCTCACTCTGATAGACCAGCCCATCACCACATGACTAGAACCCAATCCTCTCAGCATCAGCTAGGAAAGGCCCTAGTTTAAAGGTTAATAACTATTATTACTAAGACTTTGAAGCAAAACATGGTGTTAATTAAGAACACTTGACATTACTGTGTTGCAGGCATATAGTGGTTTCACTATTTTCCATTAAACATTGAAATATCAGTTGCGAAGATTACATTTTCCGTCAGATAAAAACAAAAAATACTATAAATTCCAATAGAATATTGAACCCAAACTGTGATGCCTATGACACACTAACATTACCTGAGTCTTGTGGTCCAACTTGCAGGCTGGGCGAACCACAGGCGGAGGAGAGGGAGACCTCAATGTTACCTGTGGAACTGCTTTCACCTGGAAAAATATGGGTATACAGTAACCCCTTGAAATTTGCGATGGTTAGGAGGCATGGACTCCCACAATTTTGCATATGTGAATATATTCCTAAGATCCCCTCCCGTCCCAATGATATAAAGTCGATTATGGTGCTTGATAAGGTAGGCGAAGGCACTTTCACTAAACACATGGACATTAGTCAGGGCAAACCTTTTCTTTAAGTTCTTGAACCAGTCCTTGCTAGTAGTAACTGTGTATCTTGGCATTGCACCACAACTATCACCAACATTGTTGTCACCAACACCGCTTGCACCACAATTATATACGATTCGCTACCAATACGTTTCCCATAATCATGAACGAAGCAGTCATTTCGCCAGGTGTATTGCCTATGTCAGATAACTAACAGAACTTGAACAATTTCTATTCAGCAAAACATTCACTGCATAAAACTTCTTCCACAAACGAATTAAAAAATGCCGACAAAATTGTAGGCTAGCCCTAGCCTGGTCGACAATTTAAATATCGCTTGTGAATAAACACAAGCGGTAGCATATTTTTGGCTTGTGCTTGAAGGCTTTTTATCAGCTGCTTGTAGAGAAATACAAGGTTGAGAGGCTCGTAAGACTTGCATTTGTTGGCCATAATCAGTAATAATATCGAAAATAGAGCATTAAATCAGAGCACTGAGATAAACACAAGCAAACGGTCTGGCGAGAGGACTACAAACTAACAAGTTTATTGTTTCATTTAAAATGGTTATTAATGATCAGGGTGAAAATCCCACAAATTATCAAATAAGCGAATGTCAAATAAGCAAATCGCAAGGATAAACTGTATGTGATTTACGTGAAAATCACGGGCATAGCTGATACACAGAGGAAAGCACAAAATGCCAAAATATGCAAAGACAAGTTTCATTGGTGCTGCGTAGGACTTTCACCACCGATAAACATTGCTTATAATAATAAGGGGAAGAACTTCCATTTTTGCAACAATTGTGCCGAGTTCACAATGCAAATCATCCAGACTGTGGAAAAAAACAGAGGCACAAGATAGACCTAAATATAGCCAAGATGCGGTGTTATTCCAACAAAATTGGGAAGCACACCAAGAATTTCCCCTCATACATCCCTGACCACAACCGTATCGAATTAAAGTACAGTCCATCCTCCTATAACACGAATTCCTACAACGCGATCCTCCTACAACACGAGGGGGGGTCCCGATAAATAGTACATTTATTCAGTTAATTGTAGCCATGATATTGTAGATTGAATTTTTTTTTAACTAATTTCTCTATTATATAGTCATACATTTTTATATTTTCTAGGAACTAATATATTCTAGGACTTCCCGAGGACCGATCGATCACTTTTATTTACCGCTGTATTGCCGCCGTATGTATACGTGATCGTATAGCGCGAATTTCATATAGTGCGAGGGTCGGATCGACCCAATTTTCTTCATTAGTTGTAAGGTAAGTGATGTTTTTTTATATTTGTTAATGGTTTGATGGTATCTGTTAGGTAATATAGGTGTTTGTTTACCAAGAAATCCGGAAAAAAAAGGGCAAAATTGTGGAGCTCAGACCCATATAGAATTATCTCCATATAAAGTGTTATTCCTACAGCGCGAGGGGCTCTGCCACCCATATAGTCGTGTTATAGGAGGATGGACTGTACTCCTATTTCGTCCCACCCAAAACAACCAACAACACCTCCCTCTGAACAAACACCACACACAACTCCTCCCTCACAAAAACTCTCATCAGCCCCCTCCCCACCACCTCGCAACACTGCGACGTCACCAAATACCACACTGCCGCCGCCTCCCGCATCCCCACATGACCCGCCCCCCTCCACACCTCTGCCATCTGCCTACTTACGTCCGGCAGATCATGACACCCAGCCCCCCTCTACACCACCTCATAACACCACACCATCCCTAAACCATACCACTATTTCCCCCAACTACCAGGCCTCCCCCTCCCAGACCCAACTAGCCCCGCAGCATAGCTCACCACATAACAGCTCTGTCACCTTCACCAATATGCAGATATTACCTGAAAAGACGGCACTTTTTTGGGCAAAACGGTGAAATTAGAGGAAAATGCAGATTTGCCTACCCACAAATTTGCAACAGACTAATAAGTGATGGAAAATGCAGATTTGGTGAAAAATGCAGATACCACCACCCAACCATCTGCAAGTCGTCACTGAAAGAAAAGACCTGCTATAATACTAACTGCCACGATTTTCATATTAGAGGTACATGGAGGTATGCAAGAAACATCACAAATGGTACTGGCAACCCAAAAAACTCTCCAGCTTCGCGAGGACGAGACAGAGGAAGAAGGCAAGGAGAGAACTGTCAGATGAAGATGAGGAGATTGACGGAGATGGAAGAGCACATACAACACCTAGAGCACCTCCTGGCCACCCAAGAGTGGCGAGTACCTCCCGAAGACTATTAGAAACACATAGTTCTCCAAAAAATCACTCCCCACTCTTGTTTGCAAATATCAAAGGCCTAAAAAACAGAACCACAAACAAAGTACCATTTATTAGGGGCCTGCTAGAAGAAGGAAACGCTATATTTGCGGCTCTCACAGAAACTCACATTAAAGATCAAGAGGATAGTGAAGGATGGATTCTTGGTTATAACCTACACAGAGCGGACAGAACGCATAGAACACGTGGAGGTGTAGCCTTGTACATCCACGACTCACTGATATGTACTGAATTCCTAAATAACAGTAGTGAAGTGGTGGAAATACTGGCAGTTAAAATAGAATCTATAAATTTAGCAGTTATTGTAACATACAGGCCTCCGGACTCATCCCTAGAAGAATTCAAAACCCAGCTCAACAAAATAAAAACAGGAGTGGAAGCACTGGGGAACCCAACACCAAATATTATGTGGCTAGGAGACTTTAACCTACCAAACATTAATGGAGACAAGTAGAAAACCAAGTAGTGGCAAATAACACCATGGAAGCAAATCCGAGAGAGCTTTTTACACTTTGCGACTATTTTAGTCTTAACCAGCATATTGCCGAACCCACACGGGAAAACAATATCTTAGACCTTGTCTTCACTAACAATGACTCTCTAGTACACAGCATAAACATATCGGACACAACATACTCAAATCATAAATTAATCGAGATCAAAACAACCTTAACAAGTGTTCAGACAACCTCAGAATCGAGACCAAGAACCGGCCCTTTCAGTAAATTTAACTTCAATAACAAAAATATTAGGTGGGAAGAGGTAAATCAAGAAATGGAGGAAATAGATTGGGAAGCTTTAATGAAAAACCTGACACCTGCAGAATGTCTTGTCCTAATAACAGAAACCATGACCCAAATCTGTAGCCACCACATACCTGAAAGACAAACAAGACGAAGAAGCAAACAAGATCGGGAAAGAAGGAAGCTGTACAGAAGAAGAAAATTACTCACACAACGACGCACACATCCAAATCTACAGGAAAGGCAAAAGGCCAAAATAACTAGAGAAATTGTGGAAATTGAACATAGGCTAAGAATATCATATGAACTAAAACATATGGAAGAGGAGAGGAAAGCTATTGTAGGTATAAAGGAAAATTCCAAGTACTTCTTTTCATATGCCAAACTAAAGGCTAAATCAGCATCAAACATCGGCCCACTAAGCAAAGGGGATGGGTCATTCACAGGGGAAATAAGCGAACTCTTACGCCGGTAGTATGAAATGGCCTTCAGTGAGTCTGATGAAACAAAAGCCATCAGAGACCAAAATATATTTTTCATGGAAACCTCCCCCACGGAAGCCCCCCCAGATGCTGGATATTGATTTCGGTCCAAAAGACATAGAAGAGGCCATTTCCAACATGCCATCCCACTCGGCACCAGGCCCGGACTCATGGAATTCGATCCTAATGAAGAAATGTAAGGAAAACCTCTCAAAACCCCTGGCTATAATGTGGAGGAGTCTAGACACTGGTGAAATACCAGATAGCTTAAAAAACGCAATAATTGACCCACTGCATAAAGGAGGGAGTAAAGCACTACCAAAAAACTACCGCCCGGTAGCTCTAACCTCCCACATCATTAGTTTTTGAGCGAGTCCTGCGAAGCAAAATCTCAGCTTTCATGGAGGCAAATGAACTAGACAACACCAGTCAACATGGGTTCAGAGCGGGAAGATCATGTCTCACAACTTTTGGAACATTATGACAAAATTCTTAAAGCGCTAGAAGAAAAGAAAAACGTTGATGTCATCTACACCGATTTTGCTAAGGCATTTGATAAATGTGACCATGGTATAATAGCCCACAAACTAAAAGCAAAAGGTATAACGGGGAAAATCGGACGGTGGATATACAATTTCCTCGTAAACCGGAAACAATCAGTAGCAGTAAACCAAGTCACATCTGAGCCTTCGGATGTAAAAAGCTCAGTGCCCCAAGGAACAGTGCTAGCACCCCTTCTGTTCCTCATTCTAATTTGCGACATAAGATACCAACACAAGACACAGTACGGTGTCGTCTTTTGCGGATGACACAAAACTAAGCAAGATAGTAAACACACAAGAGGACACGGGCCAGCTGTAGGAAGACATAAATGTAGTGTTCCAGTGGACCAGGGAAAACAACATGCAATTCAATGAAGAAAAATTCCAATTAATACGGTATGGAGATAATAATATCGTTAAAGTGATCACAAACTACCTAACAGAATCTAACCACATAATAGAACGGAAAGACAGTGTGAAAGACCTTGGGGTGTTAATGTCTGAAAATATGTGTTTCAAAGAAGATAACCAGGTCAAAGTTGCGGCTGCGAAACGTTTAACGGGTTGGATTCTGCGTACATTTAAAACACGCGGTGAATTACCTATGATAACGCTCTTCAAATCTCTAGTGCTACCGCGGCTTGAATACAGTAGCGTATTAACATCCCCATACAAAGCAGGTGAAATAAATGACTTAGAGTGTGTACAAAGAAATTTCACTTCGCATATAAGTTCGGTAAAACAGCTACACTATTGGGATCGTTTAAGAGCACTGAACCTCTACTCGCTGGAACGTAGAAGAGAACGTTACCTATTAATATACACGTGGAATATCGCAGAGGGTTTAGTACCAAACCTACATACTCCGATAGTCATGAAATTCAGTGATAGGAGAGGCTGGGAATGCAATATCCCCCGGATGAATAACAGGGGTGCTATGGGCTCTCTGCGAGAGGGCTGGTTATCACACAGAGGCCCATATCTCTTCAACAAACTCCCACGGCGAGTAAGAGACATGAGGGGCGTCTCTTTAGACAACTTCAAGAGAGCCCTCGATGTCGAACTGCAAAAAGTGCCAGACGAGCCCATATTAGCAAGGGAGCGGGCTGTCTCTTCAAACAGTCTGCTGCAACAAAACACAACCCACGAGGGGCGACGCGCTCCTCGGTGCTGCTAGGAGAGTGGCGAACACAACCTAAGGTATGCTGATGACCGATATCAAAAAATGGACGAGGACAAGAAAACTTAAACTTTATGATAACAAAACTGAAATTCTCATCATCCGAGGAAACGGATGCAGTAAATGCCCTTGTGTTGTGGCCGGACTGACTTGATTCCCTTCGGTAATGCATTTTTTGCTTCTCGAATTGATTTTTTCTACCTTCGACCTGATCTCTCATCCTTCGACCTGATCTCTCATTCTTCGCCCTGATCACTTCATGGTTGGTGTTGCGGTGTAGCAGTTCTTGCCTCATCCTTTGGCCCTGCTCTATAAGAGCTCTGATGTGGAGCTCATGTGGTCCGGCTGAACTGGTGAATTGGTGAGAAATGTCTGCGTGTCTTCGCCTTCCTCGATTTGTTCCCCTACTGCCCTTCCCTCTCTATCTTCACTCGTTTAGTTATATATCTTGATCGAATCCTTCGGGCCAGCCCTATGAAAGTTCTTTTATGGAGCTCAGTGGTCTGGTTAAACTATTAAAAAAAAAAAAAAAAAAATGCCCTCTCCATCGAAATGGGTGACTCACAACTACAACCAGTAAACTCTGTTCGAAATCTGGGAGTGTATCTGAACTCAAGACTGGATTTTAAGGAGCACG
Source organism: Paralithodes platypus (assembly GCA_032716605.1). Lineage (NCBI taxonomy): Eukaryota > Metazoa > Arthropoda > Malacostraca > Decapoda > Lithodidae > Paralithodes > Paralithodes platypus. The sequence continues at coordinate 22,375,885 of CM064517.1, forward strand.
TAAATCTATCTATCTATCTATCTATCTATCTATCTATTGCCTGACGCCATGATCCCCGAAGGGGTGACCACGAACGAACCGCCCCCATCACGTAAATCAGATTGACAAAAGTTGTTGTTTTTGTTGTTGTTGTTCCCCAAGCTGCCTGGCCAAACAGCCCCAAGGCCCCGAGCAAGGCCAAAGCCATAACCGAGCACCCCCACAGAACCCTCCCTGCCGACCACAATAAAGCCTGGGTGACCGAAGCCACTCCATGACGGGGAGCTGAGGAGGGTGCAGAAACGCCCGGGAAACCAAAGCCCCACCCAGGGCCCTGTGCCTCAGCAATTAAGAAGAGAAAGTTAAGGGGCAAAGGAAAAATGTGACACTTTGGCTTCCAATCTTGGTAGATTGGGAGGTCAATCCATGGAAGAGACGCAGTCACTTGAGATCTAGAAAATATATAAGTAAAAGGAACAGACAGAGTAAGCTATGGGTATGGCAGAGATCGCTCAGGGCTCACTCTGATAGACCAGCCCATCACCACATGGCTAGAACCCAATCCTCTCGGCATCAGGTAGGAAAGGCCCTAGAAAGCCGCCTTTGGCGGGGGGATAGCTCCCCTATTTCAACCCCTTTTGGGGTTGGGCACCCACCCAGATTGTCAAAAGATTCTGATGTGTAGGTAGCAACTTTTGAGATTGTCAAAAGCTGCTACCTACACATCAGAAATCTCTACTCGGTGAAGCAGTTTATACCTAGACGTTGCCTTCTGACGCTGGTCCACTCATTGACCTTCTCTCGTGTTGATTATTGCAATGCTTTATTTGTGGGTCTTCCAAATTACATATTAAAGAAAGTACAGTCTGTTCTGAACAGGGCTGCAAGACTCATTTTTGGAATTCCACCAGGAACCCCTACCATTTCTTATCACATCGAACTGCACTGGTTACCAATAAAAGCTGGAATAGAATTTAAGTTTTGTCTGGTAACTTTAACCCTTCCTACCCGGGCTGCCTTAGGTAATGACAGCACGAAAGAAGGGCCAATACCCGGTATGCCTTATCTAAGGCATGAGCTTAATAGCCTAATTAAGCTTGGTCCGAACGCCGTGCGTACGACGTATGTCAACAAACCCAAGCGTTCGTCACCGCACCTCCGAAAACAAGAAGGAGAAGACTCCTCAATGTTATTGTTATGACGTCATGACGAAATTAGTGTCTGAAAAGCCCCCATATTGGCAACATCTCTGCAATATTGGCTCCACTGAAATCGTCATCACAACTGAACCAGTTGACTTACAGAGCTCTACTCAATGCCAAAATACAGATTGAAAACCGCACTACGATTATAGATGAGTGGGAAAGTTCTAGCAGTGAAAATAAACATAAATACGGTAGCCTAGGCCTAGACGTTTTTCGGCCATATCGCCCGGGTAGGGGCGACCGTCATTGGCTGAGACAGCCCGGGTAGGAAGGGTTAAAGGTCCTCAAATTTGGTGAGCCCGGGTATCTTGCAGAGCTGGTCAGGTGTCCACCGGCACGCCATGGTGTAGTCGTGCGCCATGATGACGACCCCTTGCGTCTTGATGAGCCGTGGGTTTTCCGGCAGTCATCTTTCTTTGAGAGGTCATTCTCTTACATGGCTCCAAGGTTATATAACAGACTGCCACTGACCATGAGACAACTAAGTTCTGTTGAGTGCTTCAAGAGACAATTTAAGACTTTTCTCTTTGAAAGAAGTTATGATCTCGAGAGGGGTGTCATCATGGAGGGCTATAGGGCGTAGGCTATTTGCCACTGCTAGTGACTGAGTGATGCGTAGTGTACAGAGTTGGGCACTTTTGCCAACACTTTCGCAAATAGCCAATTTCGCCATGGCGAAAGTGTAATTTTGATGGCGCATTAGCGTTGGCGCCAAAATGGCCGCCTATTTGCGGGTTTGTAGCTCTGGAAAGTACCTCCGTGTTGCTAACCTTGAGTCCGCAAAACTCCCACCTGTGGTAAACACGGCATCGCGGCCCCCACCACTTCCAGCGGCCCGCCAAAAGCCAAGCCAACTAGCCTACTTTTTGTGCTGGAATCTTGTGCACTCTCTATATTTCGTGATTTTTCGTATGTGATTTGATGTGTGAAAATGCTAAGGAAGACATGATAATAAAGATTCCTTAACCCGGGAACGGCGGCAAAGCTCTTAAGAAGTTTTACTGGGCAACGGCGGCAAAGCTCTTAAGAGGGAAGGCCTAAAAAAAACCCAGCGGCAAAGCTCTTAAGAGGGAAGGCCTAAAAAAAACATTTTAAAAGGCCCCAGTAGCACTTAAAAATTTTTTTTTTTTTTTTCCCCTATACAGTACCTCATATCACTCCTCCACATCCCCTCCTTCCGCCCTTTCCCCTCCCCCCTTCAATTATGACCTATTTTCCCTGTTATTCCCTAATTCGTTGGTATATTTTTGTGCTAACATTAGCAAATTGTTTGGAGGATGTGCTTATGTGCCTAGCGAGTGTGTTGGCAGAGCTAGATGGTGGGGTGAATGAGTCAGTCAAGCTTGAGGCCTTGCAAGGGGAGGAGTTGCCTCACATTGCTCCACATTTCATGAATGGGCTGTTCCATGTTTATTCGCGATTTTGACCAGAAAAATTATATTTCCACTTGTTTTATTGTTGTTGTTCCCCAAGCTGCCTGGCCGAACAGCCCCAAGGCCCCGAGCAAGGCCAAGGCCATAACCGAGCATCCCCACAGAACCCTCCCTGCCGACCACAATAAAGCCTGGGCGACCGAAGCCACTCCATGGCGGGGAGCTGAGGAGGGTGCGGAAACGCCCAGGAAACCAAAGCCCCACCCAGGGCCCTGTGCCCCTCAGCAATTATGAAGAAAAAGTTGAGGGGAAAAGGAAAAATGTGACGCATTGGCTTCCAATCTTGGTAGATTGGGAGGTCAATCCACGGAAGAGACCTAGAGACCACTTGAGATCTAGAAGATGTATAAGTAAAAGGAACAGTCAGAATAAGCTATGGGTATGGCAGAGATCGCTCAGTTCTCACTCTGATAGACCAGCCCATCACCACACTTGTTTTATTGTTGTTACAGGTTACTATCTGCATAGTGAAGGTAAAATAGGCGCATATGAATAAGTAATTCTTACAGTTTCTTACAGTAGATCCTCTGGAAAAAGGCAAACTAGGCCTGTGTATCCAGCTCAGTACCAGTACTTGCACTGCTGCAGTCGTTCACGGTGTTGGCGGCGGCGGTAGCAGACGCAACATTATTACTATTCTGTATTTTTGTTTTATAATCAAACTTCAAATCTTGTCTTTCCCATGCTTTATCAAGATTACTTTCAAACTCCCTTATTGATTCGGAATCGACTACATACTGGGGCAGTGCGTTCCACTCATTTACCACTATCACAAAATGAGTTCTTTGCCTTCTCCAGCTATAACGATATTTATTGTATACAGTCGGCCCCGCAAGGGTGCGCACTAAAAGGGTGCGATTCTTCAACCGTGCGGCAGATGTCCGTGTGGTGCGTATAATCCAAGGGTGCGAAAAAAGCGCGAAAAAAGCAAAGCGTGCGTTTTTTTCGCCCAATAACCCCTGAAAAACATGAACTAAGGAAAGAATACCTGTAAGTAGTCCCTCGTTATTGACGGGGGTTACGTTCTTAAGACTGCCGTCGATAGCAAAAACCGTCGATACCGCATTACCGTACATACACGTACAGTATCCGTGGTCTCTATCCTATGTACTTTTAAGTGTTTCCTTTACACATAACCTTACATATTAGAGTATATTGCAAATATCTATCACTGAATACATTAGAGGCCATAATAAACGCAAGAGATACAAGGTTCAGGCACAAATAAGCAAGTAAAAGGCAGGTGGACTTAGAGCTTCTGCCTTGTTTTGACAACATTAAAAATGGAGATCGAAAGTGACGCTCCGATCGTCGGTGAATCCGGATTCACTCAAAACCTAAAGTCTTTAGGCTAATTATTTTTGCTCTCGTTTTCGGTGTATTTTCTTATTATTGTATGTCTTATTGTTCATAATTTAATCCACTTTTGGTTGGTATATTTGAGTAATATAAATAAACAATTAATCCGTCGATATATCAGTCGATACTCGAATCAGTCTAAAGTCAGTCGATAGTCGAATCCGTCTATGATAAAGCAATCCGTCTATAAAAAAGCCGTCGATAACGAGGGACTACTGTACAGTATAGAAATGTGATTAGATATTAGATAGAATATGGGTATTACACTCACTTTGGATGGTTTATGTATGCGTGGAGGTTGGGATGTTGGTCTTACTGAGGGTCCGAGGCTCCTCAGTAAGACCAACATCCCAACCTCCACGCATACATAAACCATCCAAAGTGAGTGTAATACCCCTATTCTATCTAATATCTAATCACATTTCTATACTGTGCAGGTATTCTTTCCTTAGTTCATATTTTTCAGGGGTTATTGGGCGAAAAAAGGGTAAGTTTGAAGAGTCCCCGGACTACATAGTGAATTTCCCATAGCTTCTTAAGCTCCAAGGGTGCGTTTTACAAGGGTGCGCGCATGTCTCGGACTTAGGTAACCGCACCCTTGTGGGGCCCACTGTAATGACGATTATAGGCATGAATGGAGCCTAATATTGTCGCCCAGAACAGTGGTGTTCAATACACCCTGCTCGCCGTTTATAGGTTAATAAATATTGCTTAAAGGTAAACAAAAATATTTGAAGACCTGGAGAGATTCGATCGTAGGCCTATTAATTGCGTAACGTACTCTCACAAATCATAATCGGATCCACTCTTGAGCTAATATATTTAAATTATCAATGGTCTAGATTATATATTTTTGGATATGGATATTGTCAAAATATCATGAATACTAAGATGCAGAGAGCTGAGTTACGATAAAGACGAATATTAGATGTAATATGCGATAAACTTGGAGTTAGGACAGCCTATAGGCCTATTTGTAACTGGCGAAAACGAAAGTGATGTAGGAACACTTAACACAGGTGTTTTAAGTAGCCTAAGTAACATAATGTGATTTGGAAAAGAAAACCAGATTATAGCCGAATCTTAAAAGTAAGCTTGGAAGAATAGTGGGGTCCATGGAGTTTTGTTATGAGCAGATGGAAAAATTGCGTTATATTTTGTCTAGCCTTGAGTAAATGTAATTATATTTATCATAAAAATGAGAATTAGGGTTGGTAAAGTGAGAGGGAAGGCAATTCCAATCATGGTTTTCCATCATCTCCATAGATGGCGATGGTGATGCCTATCAGCTGTGTAGCTGGTGTTATGTTTATAACACGCTTTCGTGACCACGTGATAGCCTACGCCTCCGCCTTTATTTATGATTAGATAAGATAGTTGGAAAGTCTCATGTTGTATTTGAAGTGAATAGTACATTAGCCTTACCTTTTATAAACTAATAGGCCTAGGCCTACATGTAAAATGAAGCGATTATAATAGGCCTAGGCCTATTGTAAAGCGACGCTTCACTTCAGTTAGCCTAGCAATTTGACTTGTATTGTTAATGTTTTCTTAACCTAAACTAATTTAAGTATGCTAGGCCTACCCTAATCCCATCAAAAATGCCTCAAAGCATGTAGGCTAAATATTTAATATACAGTATATAGGCCTAATGACCGACTCATATCAGTGTCAAATAGAAAGTGTTAATTTTGAAAGTATTATATAATTTACAATAAGATTTTCTTTATTTCTGATCTGAAGCTATATTCTGAGCATCATAATGAATATAGGCCTAGGCTACTTTCTATTAAATTACTTAATCAATCTAAAGTAAACCTATCTATTTAACCCATCAGACCCGGTTGGGCTCTGAGAAACCCATAACAAATGCGCCCGCGGAACCCGGTAGGGCTCTGAGGCACCGGCAGCTTGAAAGCCTGTAAGCTTGTTTTGAAAGGCATCCGTCCGACGCATGTAAACAACAGCCGGTTGGACCGACGCCGCGCATCTCCGACCACAAGAAGGAGAGGCGTCGCTTGTTTGTGTGTGACTGTGTGTTATTGTTACGTAGTGAAAAGTAGTGAAAAGTGGCTGACATTGCCACAAAATTCTCTCCACGGAAATCGTCATCACAACTGAACCAGTTGACTTAGAGAGCTCTACTTAACGCCATTCTACAGGTACGAAACACATCTACGCTTGGGGATGCACGGGAATGCGGAAGCAGTCAAAATAACAAAGATACGGTAGCCTAGGCGTAGATGTTTTTCAGCCAAAACCCCCGGGTTTCGGGGAATATTTATAGAATACATAGCCGAGGCTGGAGGGTTAATAGCGGCCCCTTCATTATTGACGATGTTGCCTATTAGTATAATAGTCTCCAATCAACACCACGTCAGTCGTTTGAATCAACCGCCGCGAGGAAGAAAAAGAGAGTCATCTTCATAAGTGCAACGCTACTTCTCTTATGGTGTCGTCACAGATCGGGTACCCACTACGAAAAAACTTTCGTAAAAAAGGAAAATTTAAACACTTAAACACTGTTATCAACAAGCTTCCCACATTCGGTGAATTTTCTTGTGTTGTGGCTTTTTACCACCTCTCGCCAAGCGCACAATTCGTCCTTCTATTCCTCGCGGGCCTACTGTCTACACATGTGCCCCCGCGCTCCGGCTTCATTCGACGTTCGCTCTCCTCTAGTTAGTCCTTACTCATTTGTATATATTTGGGATATAGTGAGCAGGGTTTAGACTAGCTAGCACGGGTTGTGTTATTGTTGGCCCGCAGAAAGTGTTAAATTAGGGTACGTTCAGGCGCTGTCTTGTGTTCATTTTGTCGCCACACGCGTGGTGTTTCTTGTTGCTATGCGCCTTAGTTTTTGCTTTCTCTTTAGTTAGGAGGCTTCCTTTCAGTGTTTAATAAGCTCTGTTCCTTTGTTCAGCTTAGGGTCGTGGGACCCTGTCTTTGTTCTTTTGCAGTCGCACCAGGTTTAGATTGTCACACGTGGCTGTGAGATCTTCTGGCGTCCGTGCCTGCTGAGAAGCCCCATTCGGGGGCGATCTCTTCGCCCTTTTTGGCTCTTTTCTCATAGTTCATTCATGTTGTCGTTCGACATTTCTTTCTGGTTAAGCCTGTAGGTTATCTAGTGTTTGGGGGGTAGCGTTATTTTTCTCTTGTTGTGAATTATTATGTCCCCTTTATTTCTTGGGGCTCCCTGTTGGTTAGTGTTCCACTTTCCGGGGGTCCTGGGAGGCGTCCTACGTCTGGGTTTGCTTGAGAGTTAGGTGGTTTCTCTCGGTATTGTGCTTTCTCCGAGTGTTTCCCCCTTTTTGACCCGCCGGCCTCTGTTTTGCGGCTTTTGGTACGGTCTGCCGTGCCGGCGTTTGCTGGGTCCCAAACTTTTTTCCCTTATCGTGGCTTTGTCGGGGATAGGTAGGGCGCCTCTTCCTCCCCGTTCCGGCGGAAACTTGTTTTTCCGAGTAACACATGTTTGTGGCGTGCTCGCTGGCCCTTTTTAAAGTTTACACCGTCTTTACCGGCGGCTTAGTGTTGAAACGTTCTGACGGCGGGTGGCGCTTGTTTCGAATAACACGCCAATACCCGCCGCCAGGGGGCCCTTTTTCCCAATGACCTAGGTCATGAGCCGGCGCTCTCATAGTGTAGAGTTTACGCCGTGTTGCTCGCGGACCAGTTGGTAAACGCACCAGCGGCGGCTAAGGCGTTTGGTTTAGCACAGTGCTGCCCACCACCAGTCGGCTTACCCAACCATGAACCATGTCGTGGGTTAGCTCTCTGCAGTGTACACCTCTTCTCATGTTTTATAAGGGGCATGGGAGGAGGCGTGGCACAACCTCAGGGGTGGGAATAAAGGGGAAGGCCGTGGCCTACTGTTTCTTCCTACCACATGGGGATAGGATGTGTGAGGCCCCCTCGGTATATCCTTATGAGCACTGATTCCTGGAAATGTTATCTTTCCAGGCGACCACCAGGACATCCTACTACTGCGACGTTCCCGCCGGGGAGAGGAGCCTCTGTATCACCATCTGCTCAACTCCCACATGCATTCTTGTCCCAGTACCAGCGCATAGACTGTGTATCCGGTGTATAAAATGTTTAGATGAAGCTTCTTTCATGTGGACATCTCGCACATGTCCAGTCTGTTCAGACTTGTTTGAGGAATGGCTCGCAGGCCAAGATACATCTTGTTTGCTCACTCTAATTGAAATTAAGACCAAGTTTACGGCATATGCTTCTCGAGTAGCTAACATAGAACTTTCATGTGATAATCCGGAATTATTAAGGGTGGTCCAGTTATATTCATTTGATGAACACATAGCTCCCCAATCTCAGTACCCCCCAATACCCTTGTTGACCCTTGCATCTCCCAATTCCTCCACAACATCGGCTCAGAGCTCCTCTCCCCCATCCAAGAGGAGCCGCTCTGTGTCACCGGAATGTCATGGACCTGTCCTCCCGGATCCATCGGCAGGCCGCCTGCGGAGAACGGCCAGCTCGGAGTTTCTGCCTGACAATATTCTCAGGCTCTCTAGTCCTCCACGCAGTATTAAGATAACTAGAGAGATCCCTGCTTCATCGCAAGTAGATCATACGGTGACACGGCCGGTGGCTCCGGCGCCCGCCTCGGGAACGTCGGGGTTTTCCCCCAGCCTCCTCGGCGGACGCCGGCCAACCCCACACTGCCACCAGTATAAGGAAATCTGTACAAGTTAGGCTCCAAGGTTCCAAACTGGTTTTAGTTAACAGACACAGTCCTCAGGACGATAGAGCTCTTAATCCTACTCAGTCTCCTTGTTCCGTTACATTAGACACGGTTACGACCACTGAGCATTACGCGGCGGCCCATCCACCATCTAGGGTCCAGCCAGGTTTCGCTTTCGTGCCCAGTAACACTGGGTCTCACCTTATGGTCGCTCAGGAACCACCGACGCCGCGCGACCAAGAGTCGCCGCCCATTAGTTCGAGCCAACCGTCCACAGCTAGTAGCAGTCAGGCACTAGGCCCCAGCCCTAGGTCAAACACAGCAAATCTAGTACAAACATACCAACAGGTTAGGCCCCATAAACGTCCTAAACCCCCAGGTTTTACGACTGACCAACTAAATGACTTATTACAGAAGGTGATCCGTCAGTGTGCTATAAAACGCGGCCAAACCCCCTCTCAGACACTGGGATCACCTACGAGTGTACCTATGCCTCACCCTACTCATGTCAATGAAGGCGGTCCCCTTCAGTCCACTTCCTCCGCCGGGGCGAAAACTGAACGAATATTCACCCACCCGTTGACTACGGGCCCTACGCCGATTATCCCAGTGATTCCTCTCACTACGGTGAAAGAGATTGGGCCTCCGACCTTAGGTGCTATCCCAGGTTCGTTGCCGGAACAAATTGTAATCCGCCCTCAAACCCCGGTGTCTATTAAACCAGGGTTTATAGACGTACACTCCTCTAACGTAACTCCCCCCTTCCGCCGCTCGGCCCAATCAGGGATTGCCGGCGGATGCTTTGTTACTTGCCTCTACCTCCCATAAGTCCCCCTCCAGTAAAATTGACACTAATGTGGTTTCCCGGACTGAAGGTCTCCGACAGGATAGTTCTGTCGGTTCCGATGACACTCAACCATATATGTCCCCTTCTTTGGCCAGGAACCAACGGTCCAGTAGTCCGCCAGGCCCTACTGTTCCCCCAACCACTCCCTCCTCTGCTATGCCCCCCCCCCCATTTTACCACAATTACTTGCACAATCCCATGTCACGAAGGAGCCAGGGTACCTCTAGCTTCCGGTGACAGCCTTGTCGAAAGGGGAAGGTCATAGGTCGACACACGGGGAGGTCCCAGTGCCGGTAAAGTGGGTAATAGAAGTCAACAGACGGCAGGTCTTTAGAGCTAAAAATGCTCAAGGTAACGTGTTACAGGTCCCTATCTATGCTAGACCTGATCCTGCTAATTACCGTTATTTTGTATATATTCCTGGCCAACTGACTCCCTTTCCGCCGGTTCCCACAGTTCAGGACCCCCCTTACCCAGACACCCCTCTTTGCCCTGATTGTAATGAACGTTGTGGCATTAATGGGTGTCATTCCCTTTACCAGTGGAAGGAGCCTTCCCTCAAGTTTCACAGATGTGGTCCCCACCGAGACCGAAGGGAGCTGAATCTGGGTGAGGTGGGCGATGGCCCTTGGTTAACGTGGGATCGGGAGCTTCAGCAATTTGCAATAGATATTACATCTAACCCTTTGTCCCCCAGTTCCACCTCCCCCCATTACCGAGTTTGACGGGCTGCGACAACAACCGGGTGGGGTCCCACTGCCTATTTTGTATTTCATCATAGCCCCTCAGTTAACAGTAGGGGATTTTCCCCTGCCCTTCATTGCTCCAGAACCTATTGAACTCCAACGGAAATTTCTAGTTAGAGATAATGCCCATCGAAAGTTTATTAGTTTCCTATTAACTAGGGATACGGCACTGGCTATTGCTAAACCCGTGCCGGACACCCCTCGGCAGAAGCAGGAATTGGTCAAAGCTTTTCAACAATATCTCCTCCCTTCCCCGGCTCGTACTATCACCGAAATCCGAACGGCCATATTTGAGACAGTAAGATCACGGCAGCTACTCAGACTTGGTATGGCTCAGGGATTGCCTATAAATGCTTATTATAGAATTTTGTTCTCTCCAGTCTTAACCCCCAAACTTTTTGATGACCAGACAGAGAAAGATGTGAAGGTAATGTGTAAATTGCAGGGGGAGACCCCGCAATAAAGTAAATTCTCCCTACCAACAATTCTCTAGACCTCTGGTGGACGCTTCTGAACTAGCGCCAGAGCTACGACTGTAGACATCACTATACCCAACACCTAGGATATGCACTGTTTATCTCAATTTTTGTGTGAGTCTACACGTTTTTATTATACTGTATACGACTACACTAAGTGCTTATACTGTATAGTATAGTACTGTATATAGTATGGGCGGGTGCCCAACCCTGAAAGGGGTTGAAATAGGGGAGCTATCCCCTCGCCAAAGGCGGCTTTCTAGGGCCTTTCCTAGCTGATGCTGAGAGGATTGGGTACTAGTCATGTGGTGATGGGCTGGTCTATCAGAGTGAGAACTGAGCGATCTCTGCCATACCCATAGCTTACTCTGACTGTTCCTTTTACGTATATATTTTCTAGATCTCAAGTGACGGCATCTCTTGCGTGGATTGACCTCCTAATCTACCAAGATTGGAAGCCAAAGCGTCACATCTTTCCTTTGCCCCTCAACTTTCTCTTCATAATTGCTGAGGGGCACAGGGCCCTGGGTGGGGCTTTGGTTTCCCGGGCGTTTCCGCACCCTCCTCAGCTCCCCGCCATGGAGTGGCTTCGGTCACCCAGGCTTTATTGTGGTCGGCAGGGAGGGTTCTGTGGGGGCGCTCAGCTATGGCCTTGGCCTTGCTCGGGGCCTTGGAGCTGTTCGGCCAGGCAGCTTGGGGAAAAACAACAACAACAACAACTGTATAGTATAGTACTGTAATAAAGGGAAAGTCCATATGCAGCTGATAATGACTGCAAACATAATTATAAGCTGATTAATTATCATAACAAAATTGGCACGAAAATACCTGCTGACTTTGTATTGTAAATATAAGTTATTTATGAAGATGGATGATTTTAAAATATATAAAACAACAGTATGCATAGACCAAAGTATGTGTATGCTACAGAAATTTCGACAAACTGCATATATTATAGAATTGTTGAAGGAGAGGGAGGGTGGATAGCTCCGCGATGTCGCCCATTTCCCACAATGCACCGCGGTAAACCTTGCGTTCAGCGCCTCTATCGGCCACTGTAGGCATTTATTGGTAGGGAGAATTGCAGGGAGAGACCCCGCAATAAAGGTCTCCCCAATGTGGTGCAGCTGCCGGCGGACAGTTGGTCAACACCCCAGCTACTAGACAAATTCTTTCGATGACTAATAGTCAGTCTTTTCTTCCACCCTACATCCTCCTCTCCCCCTCGGCCATGCTAGTGCAACAGGGTTCTGAGGCTGGAATTGATGGTTGTTCCCACAGGTTGGCTGCGCCTCCTTATGCCTCCTGCACGACCGGACTGCGCCGGCCCAAGCAAACACACGCCGGGAAACTAGTCTCTAAGCTCTCCCTTCCCCGGCAATGTGCATACATGATACCACCTTCTGGATAAGGAATGGGATACAACGAAACCTAGTAGGCACGTGGTCACCAGCTCAGGTGAGGTATGCAAACACCGCTAACCCAGGGGCGGACACGTAAAGGAAAAGGCTTCTCCCTAACTTTGACTTCATCTCAAACAAATTGTGATATACACCCGTCCGCCGGCAGGCGGCTACCCCGGACCTTGGTATGGAGTATTACTGTTCAGCGACTATGTATGCTCTAGTTGGGGCGGTGCTACCTCTGGGACAGTTTTTTCCTCAGTTACACTGGGCAAATCCCCAGGGCGGCCCCAATGTACGATATGTGCGGCACAACGCGAACAAGTATTGGTTCTCTCTAGTTCATTTGTGTTTTGAGGGCATCTTAAGCTATGCCGGGGCTGGTCCTTTGACTTCCCGTCGTTAGTGGAAGGGTTCCGTCCCGGGGGGTAGGTTCACTACATTGGTATTCAGGAGTTTTTGCCTCTCCCTATATTCACTCGAGTTGTGCCCAACTGAATGTTTTTTATTGTAACCCACTTCTTCGAGTCAGGGACAGCTCAGCAGCAGGCCCATGCTCTCATTTCTCGGGGTCGGAACAGCTTTCTACTTCCCCACCCCCTCCACCCTGTTTTTAGCGTGCTACTCATTCTCCCTTCAGTCCCCGGATGATGGTTTCAACCATAATGGATGCCCGCATCCTTTTGCTTTCAATTCAATTTCTTCGAAATTTTTAAGTCCGCACTTGTTACTACCACGTTCTCCTCATGCTGATGCACCATGGCGTTCTAGTTCAAGCTGACAAAGGCTCAAGTTTTCGGCCAATCAAAAGATTTCATACTAAAGTAGAACTCCCCGACATGTTCAGCGTGGCTGGCAATCCTCGAATCTTATAGATCCCTCTCTGACCTGCTGTCAGTTTCGCCAAACAGCTTTCCACGCATGTCTGCTCCCCCTTTCTCTGTAACTACGACGCCCTCTGTAATGTCAGGCAACTGGAGTCACTCCTTTTCAGTTAGGCTAGTGGCTTTTGATCTTTAAGACATGGTCTGAACAGCTACGCTGACCCTAAGCTGTCTCTGACCTCGGAGTGGTAATAAACGGTTTCGTTAAGTTTTACCAGTTTAATTTCACAATGTTCCTTTTAAGTAGTACAGGTTTAAGTTACGAATGTTCTTACATGTCCGGTCTCGACCGCCGGCGGAGGGGACATGGCCAAGCCACCCTTGGCTTCCGTCCAAGTGGTTGCACGAGTCTTGCATGATCCTAAGCTAGGAACACTTTACGGCTTCCCCCCTCCCCCGGCGGACGACCTGGCATAGCCGGCTGATTTTCTGGTGCTATGAAGTTTAATCTTTGTATTTACATTGTACTCACTCTATGCCTCTTTGGCTAGAGTCGGTGGTAATCAGCAGAGGTGCCCCCCCCTTTTTTTATTCCGGACATCAATTGCATTTGTTAAGTCCGTTTTTTGTTATTCCCAACCTTTTTTCTCGAGATCCGAATGTAGGCACTCTCTCTCTTTTTGGGGGGGGGGCTTTTTTACTTGTATTCCAGACGGTCGGCACTAGTACTGTGATGTGTACGCCCATTTTGGCTTAGGAAAATGGGGGGGGGGGGGGGATAGGTAGATCCCAGTTCAGAGGAGAACCCCCCCCTCCCGCAGGATTACAAGTTCATACAGGGCAGGTTAGGCATGGCTTACGCCGGGCCAAGCCCACATATATGTATACGAGCTAGGAAGCTCAAGGGAAAAAATTGTTTAGTTACTTTAACTAGTTTAATAATTTTATGTTTTTGAAAAGCTTAATTAAAAGCTTGTTTTTTATACACAATAAATATTGTTTACACTCATTGTATATATGTAATTAGAATTTCTATGCTAGTCTGCACTAGATTAAGAAGTATTGATATTGATATTGGTCAAAGTGACTCAATATATGGACCTACGGAACAAGCTGAGCTCAGTCCGGGTTCCAAATTAAAAGTGATGAGAGGTTTTTGTATTAACTCTAGGTATCACGCTTTGCAACAAACACCTCATGTACGAGGACTAAGTTGTTGGAGCAGGCTTCTTTGAAGCAACGCACTGCTCACACTCTTTCATATTTTTATATCTTTTATATTGTATGCATACTATAATAAAATACTTTTCCTGTTATGAAGATTCTTAGACTTACGACCTGCGGTTACTGAGGATACGATATTATTGCGAATATCCCCCTTCAGTCTTGGAATTCAGGCAACATCGTCAATGTTGAAGGGGCCACTATTAAATTATAGGTTTGATTCCCGAAGGGAAGTGGAGAAAACCTAATATTTAGTAGGGGCCCCGGAATCATTGACGATGAGGGCCCTCCCAGCCATCCCCTTCCCAATCGCGTGATATTTTTGAGGTTTTTATCTTGATATATCAGTGAAGGACGAATTGTGCACTTGGCGAGAGGTGGTAAGAAGCCACAACACAAGAAAATCCACCGAATGTGGGAAGCTTGTTGATAACAGTGTGTGTTTAACCCTCCTGGCCCGGGTGTCATTTTAAAATGACACCACGAAATAAGGGCCGGTGCCCGAGTGTCATTTTAAAATCCGTAAGCTTGAAAGCCTATTCAGCTTGGTCTGAACGCTGTGCATCCGACGCATGTAAACAAAGCCGATCGTTACGTCACCGCACCTCCGAAAACAAGAAAGAGAAGACTCGTTTGTTATTGTATGTCTGTATGTCGTTGTTTCAGTAGTGAAAAGATCGTCGTATTGCTAACATCGCCTGAAAGTGCTCTCCACTGAAATCGTCATCACAACTGAACCAGTTGACTTAGAGAGATCTACTCAACGCCAGTCTACAGATTGGAAACCGCACTACATTTATAGGTGTGTGGGAAATTTCTAGCAGTTAAACTAAACAAAAAACGGTAGCCTAGGCCTAGACGTTTTTCGGCCAGATCGCCCACACTGTCATTGTGAGAGCCTGCCCGGGCCAGGAGGGTTAAATTTTCCTTTTTTACTCTTATTATTTACGAAAGTTTTTTCGTAGTGGGTACCCGATCTGTGACGACACCATAAGAGAAGTAGTGTTGCACTTATGAAGATGACTCTTTTTCTTCCTCGCGGCGGTTGATTCAAACGACTGACGTGGTGTTGATTGGAGACTATTATACTAATAGGCAACATCGTCAATGATTCCGGGGCCCCTACTAAATATTAGGTTTTCTCTACTTCCCTTCGGGAATCAAACCTATAATCTATTGCCATCCCCAAAGGGATGGCCACAAATGAATCGCCTCCTTGCACCTCTGTGATCTGGCGTACCTCCTCCCGAATGGTGCAAAATTGCGAATACTGATTATTACTGAATGATTCTCCCTGATAACAAGTCACCCCAACGTTTTATTGCCCATGTCGGACAAACGGAGTGGCCTATGCTATATATTATATATATATTTTTGTTAGCCAAACCTAACCAAAACGGGGCAAGTTCCTTATACAAAATGCGGGACAAGTTTTTGGGGCGACATCTCCAGTAACCTAGGCTAAAATAAACTGTAGGCCTATTAAACTTTAGGTACGGTAAGAGTTGTGTTAGCGGGCGGGTGTACAGTCGGTTGGGCTGCGGCGTACTTGTTATTTGCCCCCCTACTGGCAATATATATGATGATAATAAGTCATAGGGGAGATGAGGGCCCCCCCCTCATCTCCCCTATGACAGGGGGGCAAAGCCCCCCTCAACCCATTACTGTATCCCATGGCATTATTAAAATGTATATCCCTGAGGTCACTGGAAGTTGTGCAACACTATATTTAAGTAAATATCTATATTTATTGACATTAGAGATTGATTTTATTGATTTACCCTTGATTCACTAGTTTAAATTTAAAATTAATGATAAACAGTTTGTGTTTGCATATTTGCATTTGCGAACCAGAAATTTCACAAGGTTTGCACATTTGTGTTTGCTGAAGTTATGTTCTGGGTTTGCTGATTTGAGTTTGCTAATTTGACTTTTTGTTTGTGGTGCCCAGCTCTGGTAGTGCATATAAGTTTTGTGTTGCATTAATTTAAGTGATTTGTGTTTTTTTTTTTTTCGAGCGCCAGTGAATTCTGCGGAAAAATTGGCGCTTGTGAGAAATAAGTAACATGCTTATAATTATTATTATAAAATGCTAACTGTTCAAGTTTCCATTAACCTCTGAAGTGCGCATGGGGGGTATGAGACACTACACTCCTGTGCTGACGTATTTGAGCTGTTCCCATCACTAAAATATTTATTTTACCATAAATAGCATTAATACTTATCCATATGCGCCTATTATAGGTTGATTATAAAGGTATTAACCTGTTAAAACAATAAAACAAGTGGAAACAGCGTTTGGATGGTCAAAATCGGCGATACAGGCCGGGAGTTACACAATGTATGGCTGAGGCAACCTCCCAGCCCACCACTTTTCTCCACCTCTGGAGAGAGACTGTCAATCGATACTCTCTCTCTCTCTCTCTCTCTCTCTCTCTTGCACTCGCTTGCTAACAGTGATGACAACGCCCTGCTACCAACTCGCTAATGTTAGCACGAAAATAGACCACAGGAAAAGGGAATAACAGGGAAAATAGGTGATAACTGAAGGAGGGGAGGTGGAGGAGTGATATTTGGCATGGCCCAGGGGCAAAAAAAAAATAAAAAAATAAAAAAATAAAAAAAAATAAAAAAATAAAAATAGGCTAAAAACAAAAAACAAAAAACAAAAACAAAAATCGGTGTTTTAAATTGATTTTTTCCCCCCCTGACTCTTAAGAGTCTTCCCGCAGTTCCCGGGTTAAGAAAGGTGAAAAACAGATCTAATTTCACCCTGGCCCCTTCGGAGACCCGAGCATCTGGAGCGGCTTCGGTCAAACCGACTCGAGACTGTTCTGCCAGACAGTCTGGTGAACTACTACTACTACAACTACTACTAGGGTAGGCCAGAGCTTTGATATAATTTCACTCTGGAATATGAAAGTTAAATCCAGATCTAAAATACTTCTAGGTGACAATTTTAGTTGGTCTGCCAGATTCAGTGGTTAACCTATCCACCACATGTCTGCACCGAAAGAGGCTCCAACCCCCACACTGTTGTGGAGTTTGCTCCCAGTTTGGTGCTTTATTGATGTTGCCACCCGGCTGGGTACATTAATTTAACCTCAACATGTCCTTTGTCAATCAAGGAGTAGGACAAAGGATAGTGTATCTGCCTCCTGGAGAGCTGTCAATACACAACCTAACTCGCACACTCCACCTAGGATTGAACCTCATGTCATGTGATCAACAGGCAAACATACTAACAGCCTACCACTATACTTACTTATTTATTTATGTAACTATGCTTAAGTCCTTTGGATAAAGATGTTTGTTATTAACAAAAGGCCTAGCCACCATCTACAGGAGACATATTCCACAAGTAACATCCAGTCTATTTTGTTCACAAATCATCTTTCACTCTCCAATATGTCCCTCCTTCTATATTACCAACCTACTTTAAATACTGTTTAACTAACTTCAACAAAACAACTCAGCAATACCCTTCGTAACTGTTTGACAGGGTCAGCAAGCAATTGTATAGCTAGAGTAAGTAGGACTCTGGACTAGCCAGCAACTTAACATTTCCTTGCAAGTAGGATGGAGCTAGGAAAAGTATCAGCAGTATAAAAACCTGATATATGTATCATGATAACTCTAAGCTCTCAGTGTACTGACTATAGAGAAGTGACTATTCCTCTTGGAGAATTGTCATAGGGTACACACATGCCAAGCCCAGTTGACATGGATATTGTCCTTTAAAACATGTACACACATAGCATATATTACCTCGTTGTTGTTTATTTGGTGCTGGAGTAACAACTGGATCATCTCCTCTTGTTTCTTTAGTTGCTCTCTTATTCCCAGCAGTTCTTCTGAAATATGAAGATCAAACATAATCTCTGACTATAATTGAGTTGTGAAAATAGTATATCCCTTTTCATGGGAGCACCATGAGTAAAATTGTAATTCAATTTTAACAATCAATGATAAGAGAATTACTAGTAGTCTATCTTTTAATAACTTGTATAAATTTTAATAAAGAAAACATACAGTGCAAATATTGAATATACTGTAAGTACAGTCAGGTCTCGATATACGTGGTTTTGATTAGTTATTTTGCCTTTATATTGTCTTTATAATGTAAAACTTGCAATATAAACAAACCAAAACTTATACGAACACAGTAAAAAGACAAAACAACTAATCAAAATCGCTATTTGGAAACAACGCTTAAGTAAAATAATAATTTATTAACAAAAGAACACAATCCACCACATAGGGTGTACATTACTACATGAGCAAGTTAATCTGTTTCCCAAGCAAACTAATCCCACACATAACAACGCACTATTTATTAGTGGCCCCTCCATCATTGACGAACATAAGGCATCCTCTTCAAACACTAATCCGCCGTAGTTTGAATCTACCGCGCAGAGCATTTAAAATCTGAGGAGCCTTCATCATGAGCGCATGCGACCTCACTCATGGCTTCAGTCATTATGAATTGGGTTCTCACTACGAAAAAACTTCGTAAAAAATAAAAAACAAACAGAAAATAAGAATAACTATCCAATAAGCTTTCCATCATATCGTGGATGTACTTGTGTGGATCTTTGACCAGACGCTGATTCAGGCGTCATTCTTCCTTCTCTGCTCTGCGATCAGCCGGCCCGGACGTGTCTCTCCACGCTCCGCTGGTTCCGCATTTGCTGCGGCCCTAGTGAGTTTTTTCTCATTTGTTTACTCCGGGATGTATCGAGTAAGGTTAGGATATGCGTAGCAGGAGTGTCCTGGGCTGGTTGCCCGCAGTGCAGTGTATTTTGGGTCGTGTGTTTGGGGCATCTATTTCGGATGTACCCTCGTGGTCCTGTTGTGGACAGGTGAACTTTTTCACAGTTAGCTAGCTTTGTGATGCAGGCGGCTTTCTTTACGCGTTATTGCTTCCTTTTATCTTTCTGATGAGGTAGCGTATATTTGCTGACGTTCCCAGCGTATTTTTCTTCACTTAGTGAAGTTTTTTCTGGGTCCCGAGTCAGTTCTTCCCCTTGCCGGAAGTATTTGCTACAGTGGTGTGTTGGCGGTGGTTCCTGTTGTGATATAATTCAGTGCTTTTTGTTTATATTCCGACATGTTAATGTTATCCGTCTGCCTAGGCCTAGCCAGCCTCTCGTAGCTTTACCACATCTACAAGTGTTATTGATTTATTTTCTAAATATGTACTACTGTGTCATGTGTGTCCTGGTTTAGTTGTGCATTGGCTAATTCCACGGACTATTTAAATGTGTCCTGGGTTAGTTGTGTATTGGCTAATTCCACGGACTATGTTGGGCCCGGCGTTAGTTGTGTTGTATTGGCTAATTCCACGGACTATGTTGGGCCCGGCGTTAGTTGTGTTTTGGCTACGCATCGGTCCGGTCTTGCGTTCAGATGGTATCTGGACGGGGTGGGTTTTTTCCGGCGGGTTTTTCTCGGTTTCACCTTGATAACCCCGGCTGGTTGCCGAGTTTTGGCCACGCGTGGTTTAAAAACAGGCTTGTTTCCCCGGCGAGTGGGTGTCTGTGGCTCCCCAGGACTGCGTCTCTGGGGTGCCTGTTTCAGGCTCCTTATGATTCCCGGCGGGTTGGCTGTACCCATCTAACAGTGTTCATACGGACACGTGTTGTTTGTAGTTTTTTCGGTTTTGCAAAGCCAATATAAAACTATGCTGTTGTTGAATTTCCTCCCCGGCGATCTTTTACAAGGAAGTGGGATTAGGAACAATTGGGGTTAACTTTTAAACTTTAAATCACCCGGCGGGTGCAACCTGGAAGGGTGGGATGACCGAAATTGCAAAATTAAGTTTAGTTGACCAGACAATTGAGGGATGCATTGTGTATCGCCTCCTTCAACATACGGCGCTTTAGGGCACAATTGGGGTTAACGTTTTTTAAACTAATATTCACACCCGGCGGGTGTTCCTTGGAGGGATGGGAATAACGAATTTACAATTCAGTTAGTTAACCAGACAATTGAGGGATACGTTTTGTATTCGCCGCCTTAGACATACGGCGATCTAAAAAGATACTTCGGGAGAAGTTAGATCTTGTATATTTGTCAGGCTTCCCAGTTTTTTATCTACGAGATAATTCAGGGGCCGGCGTCTTTTTTATTTTATTTTTTTCTAAAATTGAATCTTGAAACAAACACCACCGGAAAGACTTATCAGTTATAAACGCCATGCTGGTCTTTATATATTATGTTAGAGGGTATTCATAAATCTTTTTGACAAATTAAGATATTCTGAAATCTTTTACCTAGGAAACCCCACCGCGTAGCAAGCTGTAGTCGTTGAGTATTAAGTCTCGTTACCCGGCGGGTTATTTAACACTTGTGTGCGAACATGATTGGGTTAACCTTATGAGCATTAATTCCTGGAAATTTTCTTTTTTTCCAGAGCTGGGTCCCGGCGGGTCTATGCAGAACCTGGAGTAAGTATCCCACCAGTCTCTGTCATGGCTACCTTTGCCCCGGTTTTTGCTTTATGCATTACGCCCTCCTGTTCAGGTATCCCTATTTTTGCGCACACCCTTTGTGTAAAATGTGTAAAATGTGTTAAAATGTCTCGTTTGGTGTGGGTTACCTTTCCGGCGTTTTTTCTCGTTGCTCCGAGAACACCGTTTTTGTTTACCGAGTTTTAGTCAGGATGGCTAAAAATAGGTAAGTTACCCCGACGAGTTTGGTCGCTTGAGGGCTCATAAGAAACTGCGTTTTCTGTGGTCGAGCCTGGGATCAGGCTTCCTGTGTTATTCATTGCTTTATGCTTTACGCCCTCCTGTAATGTATAGTTTAGTGTGGGTTACCTTTCCGGCATTTTTCTCGTTGCTCCGAGAACACCGTTTTTGTTTACCGAGTTTTAGTCAGGATGGCTAAAATAGGTAAGTTACCCGGACGAGTTTGGTCGCTTGAGGGCTCATCAGAAACTCCGTTTTCTATGGTCGAGCCTGGGATCAGGCTTCCTGGGTTATTCCCGTCGAGGGGGGCTCCACACAGTTTTCTAGGTGATCAGGCTGACTCCTGTTGGACTTGGTTTTCTCTGCTTTTCAAAGCCATTGAAACAATGCTGTCTGTTTGTTTGGTCTTTACCTCCCGGCGACCTTTTTACAAAGACGTCTGGGGCAGGTATAATTGGTTTGACATTGCATATAAAACCCGGCGGTTGTACCTTCGGGTGGTTATATTAACGGATTTGCGATTCGAGATAATTTGCCAAACAATTGATTGATACAATATGGTATCACGGCCTTCAAGACGGCGATCTATGAGGGCTTCTGGGAGAAGCCGGATTAGAGATTAAGATAGGCTTAGACTTTTTATGGGATAAAAAGATGCCTGAATCTTACTAGTGTTTCAAGTGTAAAGGGATACTAGAAAGACTTCACCTTTAATAAAGATATGCTTCACCTTTATGAGGATTACGAAGTTATGCTTAATTCTTTTGGACAGGTAAAAGATATGCTGAAATCTTTAATACGCCATTGAAACAATGCCGTTTGTTTGTTTAGTCTTTCCCTCCCGGCGACCTTTTTACAAAGAGGTCTGAGGCAGGTACAATTGGTTTGACATTGCATATAAAACCCGGCGGTTGTACCTTTGGGTGGTTATATTAACTGATTTGCAATTCACGATAATTTGCCAAACAATTGATTGATACAATAGGGTATCACGGCCTTCAAGACGGCGATCTATGAGGGCTTCTGGGAGAAGCCAGATTAGAGATTAAGATAGGCTTAGACTTTTTATGGGATAATAAGATGCCGGAATCTTACTAGTGTTTCAAGTGTAAAGGGATACTTGAAAGACTTCATCTTTATGAAGATTCAAAAGATATGCTTAAATCTTCTGGATAGGTAAAGATATGCTGAAATCTTTAATATGAAACTAAAGGAAAACGAAAAGTAGTGGTGGAGTGCTACGGTTCGTTGACCGGCGGTTTTGAGGCACATATTTTGTACCATTTTTTGGGTGTAACCCTATGAGCATTAATCCCCGGAAATTTCTCTTTCCAGGGCGGAGTACCGGTGTTGCACCAGGTGACCAGGTAGTTCCCGGGGGCGGGGTAGTTTTCCCCCAGTCTCTGTCGTGTCGGCACTTGAACCTCTCATTGCTGTATGTTCAACGCCGTTAAGCTCAGGTATCCCTATCTTATTTTTATTTGTTAACCCAGTGAGACCCAGCGTCGCACGTGTTGCGTCGGCAGTGTTTGATCACCAACTCCCAGCGACGCATCCGCGTCCCGACATATAAAAAACACTTACGTGGCTCGTAAGGTAGGAAATGGCGGGAGAATAGGGAGGTACCGTAGTGTGTGGAGCCGGGCCAGTAGGTGTGAGCGGGCCGAGACAGCCGCGCGGCTGGTGGTGGTGGGCTTAGTGGGGATACTTTACACCCTTAGTTCACCGCCACTTTGAACCTTCATTACTCCGGTCGTATGGGAGCTAGAGGCTTGAGATTTATGTGAGACACTCCTTAGGATGTATGCCGTACAATGCCATACTCAGTTTTTACCCTAGTGCTCCCGGGCGGGTGGTCATGCGGGGGAGACGAACTATTGAAACCCCCCCCCCCCCACAAATGACCGAAATGATTGTTTTTTTTATTTTTGTCTTCATTTCTCACCATTCTCTTCCATTTTGGCTCAACAAATTTTTTTGAGGCTCCCCCCCCCCCCCCAAAAAAAATGTCAGAGGTGATTTTTTTTTTTTTTTTTTTTAATTTCTCATCCTTGTCTTCCATTTTAGCAAACAAAAAAAAAGAAGTGAAAATGGCTTGGGACTGGGGTGAACAAAATATTATAACTAGCCGGGGCTCAACGGGTTAATGAAATAATTTAATAGCTGAATCATAATAAACATATATATTTTCTATGATTATATGATAATATTGTGTTTATTTATAGTAGGCTAATTTATTTTAATACAATTAAATATAAATTAAATTAATTAGTATACTTTATGATTTTGCTCACCAGCTCTGCTTTCAATGTGTTAATGAGCTATGGGAGCTTTTAATTATCATAAACCTTTACGGGACTCGGACGAGGGCTCCCATTCAGAGAGTATAACGAGCTCGCAAGCGAGGGACAGCCACAGCCAAGGTGTATGGCGATACTCACAGTCCTGGCAGGACAGAACACATCCCTTTGTGACTCAACTAGTGCTGACGTCCACCGGGATGGCGATGTACCATCTTCTATCACAGTTTTAACATGGCAACATGTGGAGGTTCCGGCTTCGGCGGGATCTGCCCATGATAAGCCAGACTTAACGGATGAAGAACAACGATCTCTGGTCTCAGAATCCAGTCACCTTCTAGGCGACTCTCAGGGTACTGTCGAATCTCGACAGAGTTCGTCATCGGCTAGGTATGTACCGGCGGAAGAGATTGATGGACTACTTTTGAATGCACTTAATAGGTTCTTTGGCCCTACGCCGGAAACTCCTTTTGATACGGGAGATCCCGCGATGTCGACGAATGTGCGACCTCTGGCTACATCCTTTGCTTTAGCTAAAATACCTAACCATCCTCTTGTGTCAGATCCAATTTCCAATGTGCCAGGCACAGCGGCTCTCACTACTTCCACTGTGCGAGTCATATCAGACATATCTCCCCCTCCTTCAGACAAGGCGCCAGTAAAAAAACAGGAGCTATGCCTCCTTTATACGGGCCGGATGAGTCAGGGGTAGCAATGTTACGGAAATGTTTTGGATGTTCATACTAAGGACATTCCAAGTTATTATAACCATGACTTATTCTTCCCACCAAATCCCTCCAGAACGCCATTCTTGGTTCTCTCTTCCGGTTTTTGGTGCCGGCGGAGTCCCCTCTGCTTGGCTGCCACCTCCCAAATAATCAATTTGTGCGAATCATAAGCTTCCTTTAGCACGCCTTCCCCAGCTTACCTAGACCGCGAGTTTAGATTAAGAGGAAAAGCGTTTAAACTGTTTTCGCTATATGGTTCCCAGCAAGTAACAAAGTCTCTGTTACGCTCTTCTCAGGCAATAGAAGCCGCGGAAGTCAGGAAAGCCATTGAACTTTCCCGGCGCTTGCTTCTCCAGACTTCCTTCCAAGTCTTTAGGAGATATTCGGACGGCCTTATTAGAGGCAGTTCGAGCAAGGCAGGATCTGAGGATGTTCTTAGTGAAGAAACTTCTTGACCGTATTGCAAGCCAAGTAGTTCTGTCTCCAGTTCTAATTCTTTCTTTGATTTCACCAGCAGTTTGGAAGACTGTTTTCAATTTGGCACAAGCATTCAAGCAAGGTCCCTGCAAGCCCTGATGCCCTTGTTAGAACAAGGGATCAGGGTATGGTGGTATCGGGGCGACTACCTGGTGGTGGCAGAAACAGAATAGTTACGCATCATTCATGTCTACGTTACGTTAAACCATCTCAAATCTCTAGGATTCAAGGTCAACTTAGTAAAAGTCAAACCCTTGTTCCCCCACGAGTATTTCAGGGGATAGGGCTGGTCGAGGACACAGCTTCTCTCACTCTGAGTCAGAGTGTGGACACTCGAAACAGATTTCGCAAAAACTGTTTATGTTTCTCCACAGTCTGACTACGACACAGAGACTTTGGGAATCTCAACTGGGTTCAGCTAACTGTGAAGTTGGGCCGGTTGTAAATCTAACGTTTAATCTGGGAGGGCAACAAATTTTTCCCACTATTACCGGCGGGGATAGTATGGCCTATCCCAACGTTATTCTACAACTTACTAGCGGTTTGGGCGACGAGAGAAATGTTGCACGCAGTCATGTCATGAACCTCTCCTCCGCTGTCGGTATGGGTGGACATGGATGCGTCAGGAACGATAGGTTGGGGCTTTTAGTCAAACCTCGGGCATCAGGGTCAAAGGTTTTGGTCCTATTTAGAAATCTTCCACATCAATGTCAAAGACTTACTAGTCCCCTTATCTGTCCTTCAGGCTCACGGCTCTGCTTTACGGGGCAAGTCGGTGGCCTTCAGAATGGACAATCTGAATACGGTTCACTGTAGTCAGAAACAAGGGTCAATGAGATCTCGGAAGTGGCTAAACATGTCAGAAGAGATTTTTATACTAGCCAACAGGCTGGACATTCATCTTCATGCATCTTATCTCCCAGGCGTAGCAAACGTCTGGGCAGACGCTCTGTCTCAGCGACAAAGCACAACAGTAGAATGGGCGCTCTTGCGTGTGCGGAGCATTACCATCCACAAGTGGATTTGTTTGCGTCTGAGAAGACTCACAAAACTCCCACTGTACCTCACCCGCCGGACGATAACGCCGGCGGGCGGACCTGACGCTCTGATGACGGACGAGAACAGGTTGAGTTCCATTTATCTATTTTCCGCCGCCAGACGCGTCTCTAATGTGCCACGTAATAATAATAATAATAAGCATGTTACTTATTTCTCATAAGCGCCAATTTTTCGGAAGAATTCACTAGCGCTCGAAAAGAGAAAGAAAAAAGAACAAAAATCAATGCATCAAAAGAAGGCTCATATACAACACACATTTAACAATCACTAG
This sequence comes from Paralithodes platypus, assembly GCA_032716605.1. Taxonomy (NCBI): domain Eukaryota; kingdom Metazoa; phylum Arthropoda; class Malacostraca; order Decapoda; family Lithodidae; genus Paralithodes; species Paralithodes platypus. Next base: position 22,401,610 of record CM064517.1, read on the forward strand.
CAGTGGCAAAATAGCCTAAACTCTATAGCCATCTGTCATGACACCTCTCTCAAGATCATAGCTTCTCTCAAAGAGAAAAGTCTTAAGTTGTCTCTTGAAGCATTCAACAGAACTCAGTTGTCTCATGGACAGCGGCAACCTGTTATACAACCTCGGAGCCATGTAGGAGAATGACCTCTCAAAGAAAGAAGACTGCTGGAAAGCCCTTGGTTCATCAAGACGAAAAGGGTCATTGTCATGACGCACAACTACACCATGGTGTGCCGGTGGGCGCCTGAGCAGCTCCGCAAGGTACCTAGGCTCACCAAATTTGAGAACCTTAAAAGTCACCAAACACAACTTAAATTCTATTCTTGCTCTTACTGGCAGCCAGTGCAGTTCCATGTGAAGAGATGTAGTAGGAGTTCCAGGTGGAACACCAAAAATTAGTCTTGCGGCCCTGTTAAGAACAGACTGAACTTTCTTCAAAATATAATTTGGAAGACCCACCAACAGGGCATTGCAATAATCAACACGAGAGAAGACCAATGAGTGAACCAACGTCAGGAGGCAACGTCTGGTTATAAACGGCTTCACCAAATAGAGATTTCTGATGTGCAAGTAACAACTTTTAACTATCTGGTTTACATGCTCTTTGAAATCTAATCGGGAGTTCACATATACACCCAGATTTCGAACAGAGTTGGCCGGTCGCAGCTGAGATCCACCCACATTGATGGAGAGGGCACCTACTATATCATCAGCTCTTCTATTTCCTAGGATGATGAGAATATCAGTTTTACCATCATTTAGTTTAAGTTTTCTCGCTCTCATCCACTTCTTGATATCAGACATCAACAATTCCATCTTACTCCGTATATCAACTATATTTGTGATTCTCACATAAATCTGGGTGTCATCTGCATAAAAGTGAAAGGTGACATTATGTGCACGAAGCAGAAGAGACAAACTGCTAATATAAATTATAAATAGGATAGGACCTAAAACTGATCCCTGCGGAACACCATACTGCAGGGGTGTCGAGTCCGAGACCACTTGATTTACCATCACACTCTGGGATCTACCTGACAAGTACGACCCAAGAAGCAAGAGAGCGGAGTCACGCACACCACAATCATAAAGATCACTCAATAACAACTCGTGATCCACTCACATGTCAAAAGCCGCAGAGAGATCAAGCAAGACCAATAGTGAGGCCACACCATTGCAAATGTTCTCAACTAGATCATTATGTACTCTAATCAATGCTGTTTCAGTTGAATGATGCTGTCGGTAAGCAGACTGAAAAATTGGGATAGTTTCATTCTGCTGAAGTAGTGGTTGTAATTGGTCAAGTATTGCACGCTCTAATATCTTTGATATGAAGGACAGGTTGGAGACAGGACGATAGTTCAACATGTTCTCAACATCAAGTCCAGGTTTCTTTAGAGTAGGTCGGAGTAGTGCATGCTTTTCAGAATGTGGGAAGCTACCTTCAGAGAAGCACTTATTAATTATTTTGGAAATAAACTCAACTGTGTGATCATAGACTCTTGGTAGCTTGGAAACATTTATGGGATCCAACGGGCAAAATGTTTTATTGAGGTTTCTTATGTAGGACGAGATCATGTCCACCTCTACTGAGTGAAAGGATGAGAGGACATTATTAGGAATGTGTCGGGGTTGGAGTACAACTGAAAGTTCTTCACCAACAGAAGCATCATCCAGTTCCTGTCTTATGCGAGTTATCTTGCCAGCAAAAAATGCCACAAAGTTGGCAGCCAACTCGGCATCAGGTACAGAAGGTCTTAAGCTTACTCTTGTTTTTCCAAGTAAACTGTTTACAATTGAAGCCAACCTCCTCTGGTCGTTACCACACGAGTCAACTTTTCCCTGATAATACACTTTCTTTTCATCTTTGATTTTGTAGACCACAGCTCTTCTGGCTGACAGATATTGCAACCATGTAGAGTCTGTTTTATTTTTCCTACTTCTGGACAGTGATGATCGAACACTAATTTAAGTGCATTTCCATGTACCTCCACCAGCTCATCTGAAGTAAGGTTGGAAGTATCAATACTTCCCAAGTACTGTTTTACTTCACTGCTAGCCAAATTTAGGTCTGCATTTTTATAATTTCTAAATCTGATTACTTTTTCATGTGTGAGTGGCTTAGGGAAATCAAAGCTGAAAGTAATCAAAGCATGATCAGAGGTATTAGGGTCAGCATTCTCAACATCAACATCCAGAACACCACCACAACCCACAGGAGAGAAAACCAAGTCAAGGGTGTGTCCTAAGATATGAGTTGGGTGGGACACATGGTTTACAAAATTGTTCTGATCAGTCAACTCAAGGAACTCAGGAGAGAATGGCTTCAGATGAGGGCTGTCAACCCAGTAATTAAAATCTCCACACATCAAAAGTCTTCCAGTTTTAGCAGAAAATTCCTCGAGAAACTGCCCAAACTCTTCCATAAAACCCCTATCCGTGCCACGATGGCCAGGCCTATAGACATAGTCAACAAACTACAGGATTAGCGAGGCGTAGTCTCGCTAATCGCGCCCCTGTGGCCGGCGCAGTGTGGTACCAGCATTTGAACACGTGGTGCCCGCACCCAGTGTCACTCCTGGTCGGGTTGTTCCACTTAGAACACAATTGGCAACCTAGAAGCCTCGCGGACTTGTTCATTTTGGACATTCAGGAGGCCAAGTGGCTAGCACCATATGGTAGCGACGTGACCAAGATATTCACGAATCAATATACCCAGTCTACAAAGCGACAGTTTCAATCGCATTGGCAAGCTTTTACGTCTCGGATTCTTAGAACAAAACAAACTGTGCCCTCGGTGGCGTTGGTTGTTTATTATTTAATTTATCTGTTCATGCAGAAACATTTATCTGAAAGTGATTTATGTGGGCAGGTTTTAAACTCCGCCCACCTCCCCGTCAGCTCAGGCCTACATGGTCTCTGGACAAAGCATCGTAGTTATTCTCGTTCCCGTATGTACCAAAGACTGCAGATTTTACAAAAGTGCAGTATTCCTTATGGCTTTGGCTACCGGGAACAGAGTATCTGAGCTGGTGGCGATGAGCAACGCACCTAATTGCCTCAGGTTTGATAGGCTTCATGAGTGTATTCACATTGCACCTTCCCCAGGATTCATAGCCAAGATTGAGCACAGTGAACACGTGTTTTCAGAGTTCACGGTGCCGGCGTTAAACAGGGGAAAGGTGCACCATCTTTTTTGCCCAGTGCAAGCTCTAACCAAATATTTAAGAGTGGCACCTCTAAATCACCAGGGTGCTTTATGGGTCACAAGTCCGGGTGAACGCTTGATGGAGCGTACACTGGCTTCTCTCTTGGTCGAGGACTTTAAAGAGAAGAATCCCGGCGTTGTGGGTAAGACCCACGATTTACGCAAGGGGACAGCCTCTTTACGTTTCCTTAATAATCTTTCGGTGGAAGTTATTACGTCCACACAGTTGTGGGCCTCTAATCAGGAGTTTTTGCCTCGATACCTTTCAGTAGCTCTGGACAAACCTTCCTTGCCATGTATAGCTTTACGGCAGAGGGTCTAGGTGGCCCTTTTAGTCACGTTTTGTTTAATTTCAAGAAAAAGGGGGGGGGAGGGTGCAGTCAGTGTGACATAGGACACCCTAGACCCCTCCGGAGTATGTGTTCGGAACATACGAGCTGGGATACTGGTTGTAGGCATTGTATTATAAAATTTCTATGTAGTATTCATTGCAGGAAATTGTGCTAAAGGCCAATAGTAGTGTTACAACAATTCGTGTTGTAAGTAGCTTTGGCTGTGAAGCAATAGATTTTTGAGAAATCTCGGTAGTTGCAACTACGACTTTTGCTTTTGAAGTAATTACTTCTGCATAAGTACACGAGTTCAGTACTTCTACGAATGTACAAGAATTCATTTAGGTTTGGTTATATTTTTAGGAATATATCCACTAGTTAATGGGGTTTATATGTGCACATGTAAACTTATAAGTTTTTAGTTTTCACCACTTACTTTAAGTGGGGTGCCTTCTTAACTAGCAGATCTGTGCACAGAGTCTCAGAGTTAACCCTTTTTCAAGCAGGCTTCTTTGAAGCACGCTCCTGCTTGTACCCCTTTTTTGAAGATTTAGGCTGTATAAAGTTTATGCACCCGAATATCTTTTTTTTTACAAAAGTAAGAATACTATGTGGTTGTTTGATTATCTGCTTTTCGAGAGTTATGATATGATTACGAATGTCCCCCTCCAGTCTTAGAAATCAGGCATGTTCGTCAATGATGGAGGGGCCACTAATAAATTATAGGTTTGACTCCTGTAAGGAGATAAGAAAACCTAATATTTAGTAGTGGCCCCGTAATCATTGACGACTGGGGCCCTCCCGACCATCCCCTTCCCATTCGTTGATGTATTGAGGATTTTGGTTTACTTGATATGTCAGTGAAGGAAGAATGACGCCTGAATCAGCGTCTGGTCAAAGATCCACACAAGTACGTCCACGATATGATGGAAAGCTTATTGGATAGTTATTCTTATTTTCTTTTTCTTTTTTACAAAGTTTTTTCGTAGTGAGAACCCAATTCATAATGACTGAAGCCATGAGTGAGGTCGCGAGCGCTCATGATGAAGGCTCCTCAGATTTTAAATGCTCTGCGCGGTAGATTCAAACTACGGCGGATTAGTGTTTGAAGAGGATGCCTTATGTAAAAGGCATGTTCGTCAATGATTACGGGGCCACTACTAAATATTAGGTTTTCTTATCTCCTTACAGGAGTCAAACCTATAATCGTCACGTTCAAGGAATTACGTCAATTTGGGAAGTCGGGGACGTTCTAGTAAATTTTTACTAAACTCTGCATGAATAAAGAAACTACAATTAGTGTCAACATTTTCTATGAAAATCAAATTTGCAACTTGACAGGACATTAACAATAGTACAAAATACAAATGGCTATCACTGACTAATTTTGGTTTGTTTAGTTTGCAAGTTTTACATTTTAATTAATTTGTACCGTGTATGTGCCATTTATATCAAAACTGTGTTTTAGAAATAACAGGCCTTCTGGAATTAATTAATTTGTTCCAGCCACTTTACCAAAGTCCCCCTTTTGACTACCTTCAGCCGACTTATATTACATTATACGACCAACATCATAATTATATGACAACCGAATACATTAAGCATCAATAAGAACTGTTTTGTACCTGTTACAGACCTTTTTGTGTCGATATAAGTGCTAACGTTAGGTATATACAGTATATATATATATATATATAATATATATATGTAGTTAGTTATGTAGAGCAGATTAACCAGACCACTGAGCTCCATATGGAACTCTCATAGGTCTGGCCCGAAGGATTAGATCAGATTACTGAAAGGAGCTTAAGGGGACGCAAAAAACGGACGATGGGGGGGAAGGAAAAGGATGGAGAATCTGATAAAAGGTCAGCGAATGATTTAGTACCAAAACAAGCCGTACGCAGACGGGCAGTATCTGGGCAGTCAAAGACGTGGCGAACAGTTAGAGGGGAATCACAGGAGGAGCAGGTAGGGGGCGGAGTGCAGGGAGTGGACATTAAATAACCGTGAGTCAGCCGAGAATGGCCTATCCTAAGTCTAGTTAGTAAAACTTCCTCACACCTGTGAGACCTGGAAGACGAGGGCCAAGGACGGACAGAAGGTTTGATTGCACGGAGTTTATTATTGCAGGGTAGAGCATCCCAATGAGATTGCCACGTGCAAAGAATAGAAGGCTTGAGTAAGGACAGCCAATCACCTAACGGAAGGTGGGGCTGGCGAGGGATCATTAAAATAGCATCCTTAGCCGCAGCATCGGCATCGTCATTGCCACGGACACCGATGTGAGCAGGAATCCAACATAACTGGACCTGGAACCCACGTAGGCTCATTTCGTGGAGAGCGTGTTTTATGGCTAAACTATTACGTGGGAGGACGAATAAGCAAGAAGCGCTTCGAGTGCACTACGAGAATCACTGTAAATTATAAAGGGCTGTTGAGGGGTGTCACGTATAATGTCAATAGCGGACTGGATAGCTAAAAGTTCATCGGCAAAGATAGAGGCTTGGCGCGGGAGAGAAAACCGAAGGAGCTTAGTAGAGGACACAGCAGTGAGGCCCACCCCAGAGTCAGTCTTAGACCCGTCACTGAAGATGGCAAAATGGGGGCCTTTACGACGTATGTGTTCGAGTGCGTGTTGGCAGTGATGGCTAGGGACAAAAGGATATCTCTTAGAAGTTAGAGAGGAAGGAGAGGTGAGTGCAAACATTGGGGAGAGAGATAGCCCATGGGGGGGGAAGGGGAGACAACAGGCGGCGAAACAGCAATGTGAAAGTCAAGAGAGTTGAGGAGAATAGTAGCACGAATTGGGAAGAAGGGGGAAGAGGGACACGGATCGGGAATGAAGATATCACTGAAAAGGGAATTAGTGGGAGAGTTGCCATGTTTAATTTTTAATGCACGGCGCATAGTAACTAAATATAAATATATATATATAATAATTATACTGTATATATTATAGGTTTGACTCCTGTAAGGAGATTAGGAAAACCTAATATTTAGTAGTGGCCCCGTAATCATTGACGAACATGCCTATTACATAAGGCATCCTCTTCAAACACTAATCCGCCGTAGTTTGAATCTACCGCGCAGAGCATTTAAAAACTGAGGAGCCTTCATCATTAGCGCACGCGACCTCACTCATGGCTTCAGTCATTATGAATTGGGTTCTCACTACGAAAAAACTTCGTAAAAAATAAAAACAAAAAGAAAATAAGAATAACTATCCAATAAGCTTTCCATCATATCGTGGATGTACTTGTGTGGATTTCTGACCAGACGCTGATTCAGGCGTCATTCCTCCTTCACTGACATATCAAGTAAACACAAAATCCTTAATACATCAACGAATGGGAAGGGGACGGTCGGGAGGGCCCCAGTCGTCAATGATTACGGGGCCACTACTAAATATTAGGTTTTCTATCTCCTTACAGGAGTCAAACCTATAATTTATTAGTGGCCCCTCCATCATTGACGAACATGCCTGATATCTAAGACTGGAGGGGGACATTCGTAATCATATCATAACTCTAGAAAAGCAGATAATAAAAAACAACCACATAGTATTCTTACTTTTGAAAAATGTATTTAATACGGCGTAGGCCGGAAATATACAAGAAAAAGGGGGTTCAGGCAGGTGCGTGCTTCAAAGAAGCCTGCCTGACAAAAATAGGTAACCCTGAAGATTCTGAACACAGATCTGTAGTTACAAAAGGCACCCCACTCAACGAGTGGTGACAAATAATAAGTTATAAGTTTATATGTGCACATCATAAACCCCAAAATACATGTGGAGATCAATTGCTAATGAACTCCATTGAACTAATGTTACATTGCTTTCGCAGCTAAAACTACTATAACAACACCGTTGTTTTGTACTAAACTTTGTACTAGCACAAATTCTCTCAGAGAAATTTTCATATCACATTTCAACCTTAAATAGTATCACAGTTCTCATACTCCGGCGGGGTCTAGGGTGTCCTATGTCAACTGACTGCACCCCCCCCCCCCCTTTCCTTGAAAATAAACATAAGTGACTGCAGGGCCACCTAGACCCTCTGCCTTAAAGCTATACATGGTAAGGAAGGTTTGTCTAGAGCAACTGACAAGTATCTAGAGAGAAACGTATGATTAGACGCCCACAACTGTGTGGACGCAATATCTTCAACTGAAAAGTTTTTCAGGAAACGTAAAGAGGCCGCCCACTTGCGTAAATCGTGGGCCCTACCCACAACGCCGGGATTACTCTCTTTAATGACTTCTACTAGAAGAGAGGCTAATCGCCGTTTAATTAAGCGTTTACCCGTACTCGCTACCCATAAAGCACCTTGGGGGTTATGAGGAGCTATTCTTAAATATTTGGTTAGAGCTTGCACTGGACATAAATTATGATGCACCTTTCCCCTTTTTAACGCCGGCACCGTGAATTCAGAAAACACGTGTGCACTATGCTCATTCTTGGCTACAAACGCCGGGGAGGGTGCAATGGAAATTGAATCATTAAGTCTACCAAACCTAAGACAATTAGGTGTGTTGCTCATCGCCGCCAGCTCAGACACTCTGTTTCCGGTGGCCAAAGCCAAAAGGAAAACTGCCTTCTTTAAGATTAAAGCAAAGTCTGCAGTATTTTGATACAGACGAGAATGAAGTAAAGACAAAGCTTGTCCAGAGACCAAGTAGGCATGAGCTGACGGGGAGGGGGGCGGACTTTTACAACACGCTCTCATAAATCCTGTTTCCTCCGCCACCGGTATGGATAGACCTGTAAGGTCGAAAAAGGGCACTCTAATCGCAGTTAAGTGATTCTTCAGAGTAACCACAGATAAACGTTTCTGCTCAAACAGATAGTTCAAGTAATTAAAAACCAATGCCACTGAGGGTACAGTTTGTTCCGTTCTAACAATCCAAGAAGTAAAAGCTTTCCAATGAGATTGATATTGTCGCTTAGTAGACTGAGTATATTGATTGAGCAATTTATTGGTCACATCCCTACCGTATGGTGCTAGCCACTTGGCCTCCTGAATGTCCATAATGCAAAAGTCAGCGAGGTCTCTAGGTTGCCAATCGTGTCTAAGTGGAAGTACCTGACCGGGAGCGATACCGGGTCCGGGCACCACATTATTAACTGCTGGCACCACACCTGCGCCGGCCACAGGGGCGGCGATTAGCGAGACTAAGCCTCGATAAACTCGTAGTTTGTGCACTACGTGGCACATTAGTGACGCATCTGGCGGTGGAAACAGATAGATGGAGCTCCATCTGTTCCAGTCTGTCACTAGGGCGTCTGGCCCCCCTGCCGGCGTTATCGTCCGGCGGGTGAGGTATAGAGGGAGCTTGTGAGTCTCCTCGGACGCAAAAAGATCCACTTGTGGATGGGAGAGCTCCGCAATCATTAGGTCGAAAATGGGTTGCTTGAGCTACCATTCTACTGTCGTGCTCTGTCTCCGGGACAGAGCGTCTGCCCAGATGTTCGCGACGCCTGGGAGATAAGATGCGTGGAAGATAAATATCTAGACTGGTGGCTAGTACAAAAATCTCTTCCGACACTAGTAGCAACTTCCTTGACCTCGTTGACCCTTGTTTCTGAATACAGTGAACTGCATTCAGATTGTCCATTCTGAAGGCCACTGACTTGCCCCGTAACGCCGGGCCGTGAGCCTGAAGGAAATACAATGGGACTAGTAACTCTTTGACATTTATGTGAGCGATTTCTAAGTGGGACCAAAGTCCCTGACCCTGGTGCCCCTGATTTGACTGAAATCCCCACCCTATGGTGCCTGACGCATCCGTGTCTACCCATACCGTTGGAGGAGGAGAGGTCCATGACATGATTGAGTGCAATGTTTTCCTCTTCGCCCAGACCGCTAGTAAGGTGTGGATTAATTTTGGTATGGGCCATAATTTTTCAATAATTGGGAAATATTTGTTGCTCTCCAATATTAATCGTTTTACTTTCAACAGGCCAACTTGACAGTTAGCTGAATCCAGTTGAGAGAGCCGACCAGAGACTCCCAGACTCTTCGTGTCGTAGTCAGACTGTGAAGAAACCTGGACAGTTTCCTGCGAAACCTGTTGCGATTGTCCACACTCTGACTCAGAGTGAGAGCGGCGGTGTCCCAGACCAGCCCTATCCACTGAATTACTCTTGAGGGAACAAGGTTTGACTTTACCAGATTTACCTTGAAGCCTAGAGTTTTGACATGATTTAAAATGATATTGACATGTTTTATGCATACTTGTTGTGTCTCTGCCACCACCAGCCAGTCGTCTAGATACCACAACACTCTGATTCCCTGTTTTAACAATGGCATCAGGGCTTGCCTGACTAGTTTTGTGAATAATCGAGGTGCTAGGTTCAAACCGAACGGCATCCTCTGAAAAACAAAATTTTGGTGCCTGATCCTCAAGGCCAGAAACTTTTGAAATCTTTTGTTGACCGACACGTGCCAATAGGTGTCGGTCAGGTCTAGGGAACACATCCAGCCACCCGGCGGAAGTGTTAGCCTGATTTGATGAACTGTTAACATTCTGAAAGACTCGTTGTAAATGTGAAGATTCAGATACGACAGGTCTACGACCGGCCTCATCTGAACACTGTCCCGTTTGGGAACCAAAAACAGTTTTGACGTGAATACAGGGTACTCTGGGGGTACCGGGATGATGACATTCTTGGCAATCATCTCCTGGACCAGCAGCTCCACCTCTAATGAAACACAATTTTGCCGTTGTCGCTGA